>PVKU01012101.1:0-38106 GCA_004027475.1 Anoura caudifer | reverse complement strand
CCGCGCGGTGAATTAAACCTGGGCTTCCTGTCCTGCGGGGTTGCAGCCTAAACCCTGGGGATGGATGGGCATAAACACTCCGGTCCATCAAAATGCTAATCCACCTTGGCTCCTGCACTAGCTTTAATGAGATGAAGACTTACAGTTCTCTCCGTTTTTCACATCCATCCTGCGGGATTGCTTTTGGCAAGGGTTAGGTGCGGGAAGTGCTGTTGGCAGGAAGTCGTAATTCATGATAGCGCATTAGAGTAAGTGGCTAATCAGCATTTCGCTTCCCCGGAGGAAGGTTGATCACAGTGCTATCATTTTGCTCTTGAAGTTCTCACACTTTCTCGTGAAATTCCTCGAGAAACTCTTGTTCTGAGATGTCAAGTATGAGGGAAGCATGGCGGGGCCCTGCGGAGTTAAAGGTTAAGATTCAAATGCAAATTCTGCTCTTGCTGAGCAGGTGGCTTTGCCAGGACACGCGATCCTCCAAGGCTTCCATTTCCTCCCGCGAAAATGGGGCCCATGATGCCCATCTCGTGGGTTTAGTGTGCGGATTACACGCTGCAATGCACGCAGATCTTCAGCCACGCACCTCACATATGGTCATTACGTAAACTGCAGACTGACGTCAACAGGATTCGACAAGTCTCAGAATCCTGACCAAAGAGAACGGCTTTGAAGTGATAAAATGTCTTGTTAACTGCTTATTCTTTCTGCATCATCTTCCTAATAAATCACGTTAAGTCGGTATGAAATTGTTTATATGGATTTATTTGTCATTCAAGCTTTACTTATTCAACATGATAACACATTACTTTGAGCGGTTTAACCACACTCATGACCAGTTGCACACATTTAAATACACAACTGCCTCGTAGTTAGGAGCATGTATTTTCAAGGCACATCAATGTTCCACAACTAATCTAGAGATGCGTACATTAGCTATTTCAGATTTGGGAAAACATTTTTTTTCCTCTTACGTTTTGTCTGTGATCATGAGAACACTAGCCTGCTACAAAATTGTTCCCTACTTTTAGAAATGCACAAACTTAGGCCTGGCTGGTGTGCCTCAGTTGGTTGGGCATTGCCCTGCAAACCGCAAGGTTGTGGGTTCGATTCCTGGTCAGGGCACAACTTGGGTTGCAGGTTCAGTCCCCAGTCAGGGTGTATACGGAAGGCAGACAAATTGATGATTCTCTCTCACATTGATGTTACTTTCTCACATCGATGTTTTTCTCCCTCTCCTTCTCTCTCCCTTCCCCTCTCTCTAAAATAAAAAATAAAATTTAAATTTAAATACATTTTTTAAAAAAGAAGTGTAGAAACTTACATTAAAAACAAACAAAGTGGGGCTTAACCTAGAAATGCAGTTTTTAAATACAGTTACTATATTAAAAATTTGGGAAATAGTGGTAAAGAGAAATTTGTGTTGGCTTTCAGTTAAAATTCTATGTTTAGAAAGATACTTAGGTGTCAAATTTGGTAATACTTAATTAAATATTAAAGAATTCTGGTTGGAAAGCAATACCAAAGGTCACAACTTGGACAATCCTTAGAGTTTTCCTACTCACACCAGCTCTGTTTATCTTGAATGAGTTAACCCCCCCCCAAAAGTCAGACAGACAGTTACTAATACAATGGACCCTCATTTATACCTGGATTTCTAGGAAGTAATATGTTGGCAGAGATGATGGTGCTGAGAATGATGTTGATGATGAAATAAATAACTATAAATTCCTGGGTATGCTATGCGCTGGCCGCTGTATAAGACTTTGCATACGTTTACTCTGCACGGACACTCAGAAAGGATACGTTATTTCCCCATCTTTAGAGATGAGAAGGCTGGTGTTCCAGGAGAGTCATGGGGGTCGAACCGAGGCGCGTAGCTGCCCGTAAAGCCGAGCTCTTTTCAGATGTGTTATTCTCTGTGTGTTGTGAGTGCCATTGCAGCAACGTCATTGAGTATTTTTCCTTCCCGGAGTGTTGCCGGGGCTGTTACCGACACAAACAATCATTTCCATGTTACAGGGCGAAGGCTCCGACGTTTTCATTTTTGCATGGTCCTCAGCAGCCTCTGGGATCAAAGACTCTGCCATCGGATGAAAACAGGCATGTGATTCAGACACATAAAAGGAATCATTTCAGATTCAGGACTAACATCCTGAAGATTAAAGACATGTAGTGATTTCACACAGAAGTGTCTGAAATAGAACTCCTTTAGTGAAATACACCACTGTACCTGTCGGTCCAGCACCTACAGACGGGACACCTCCCATGTGTCTCTGCCAGCCGCCCGGTTTGTCCTTTTCTGGAATTTTCTTCACGCCCTGAAACCTCCATGGCCTCGCTCCTCCCCGACTTTCCCCTCCATATTATTTCCTCCTACCACAGAGAGAGGAGAGAGACTGTCCGCATCACCCCACCTTGTTGCCACGCTGTGGACAGGCCTGCCTGCGCCCACACGTCACCTCCCTCCGTCCGGACCCCCAGAAGGGGTGTCCCTCTCCAGGCCTCCTTCCCCTCAGCCCACGGCTGACGTAGAGGATGCTCCCCCGTCTCCATTTCGCCTGGGCGGCACTAAGTGCTGGTGACCATTTTTAATGCCTGAGTCACTACCTTCTGCTGGCTTCCACTGGCTCGCTTTCTCCCTGTTTTCTTCCAGCATGGATGGGATGGAAGCGCCTCGTGGGGTCTTTACTTCCTCTGCTTCTGCTGAATGCTTGTGCACCTCGGGGTGCGGTCGGACCTTCTCTTCACTTCTCCCCATGATCCCCAGGCCTCGAAGACCCGCCGCACAGACCTGATGACTCTTAGATCCCCTCCGTCCAGTGCAGGTCTCTCACCTGGGAGCGAGACACAGCCACCTGACCGCCGCGTGGAGGTCTCCGTTGGAGAGCCCCCCACTGTAGGGCACTCTTACCTCATCAGGCCCCGAACCCCCTTCTTCCAGTTTTTGTGGGAAAAATAACACTGGAGTCCAGCACTTGCTTCATCTTCCGCAAGTCCAACCCATTTTATTCTTTAGTATCTACTGATACTAAAGAACCATCCTCTCTATTGTTTTCTTGCAGATACAAATGTTTAAACCACTTGTATTATGAAAACATAACTTACATCCAAGAAAGCAATCAAAATCTACGGCCAAGCAAACTACCATAAAGTGAATGCGCAGGTAGCCACCACCCAGGCCCAGGAATGCAACTGCCTGGCCCCGCCCCACGACCTTCCACAGCCCCCAAGCCATTCATTTCCTGCTGGGTGTGATTTCCTCTCTCTCCCTGGTTTGTGAGTTTTCTGTGTTTTTCCAGCTTCTTTGAGATGATGCTTAGCCCCTGACTGACTTTTTCCATCTCTCTTTCCCCCTAACATGAACCTCACAGTTATAAATTTCCATGTATGCCTACCTTCGTGTCTCATAAGTTCCAGCACGCTGTTTTTTCATCAGCATTCAGTGAAATATATTTTTAAATTTCCATTTTATTTTGTTTAACAAAGGAGTAATCTGGAGGTTTTTCTAAATTTGTCAAGTTGGGGGTTTCCATATTAGTTCTTTGTTCCTGATTTTTAATGCAATTATCTTGTCACGGGAGAATGAGCTCTGCGTGATTTTAATGCTGTGAATTTGGGATCTGCTCCATGAGGCAGAATACGGTCAGTCCTTACCAAGGCTTCGGTTATGCTGACGAGAATGTGCGTTCTGCGTTTGTTGAATCCAACCATCGATATAGACCCACTGGGTCACCTTGCCCATTGTAGTGTTCTAATCTTTTCCACCATATAATATTTGGCCTGCTCTTCTTATCAGAAGTCGACAGGGGTATGTTAGGATCTCCACTACACGTGGGCTCGTCTCCACCCGGCCTCTGCTCACGGTCCTGAGTTCAGCTGCAATGCTGGAAATGCAAATAGCGAGGCCACTCCATGGCTAAGCACCCCGGAGTTCCCCCCATTCAGCAAAAGTTTGCTGAGTGTCCGGGATGTATCAGGCGCTGCCCTAAGCCGTGGGGATATATTCATGAATCAGGGAGACCATGTCTGGGCTCTCTCCGGACCTCCGATAGAGAGTGAGGTGGCTATACAGCTAGACAGGATACCTAGCTAGCTAGACAGACAGGTGATGGATGGATGGATAGATGGAGAGGTAGGTGATAGACGGAAATGATAGATACATGGAGTGATAGATGATAGAAAAGATAGAATCATATGTAGATGACAGACGGTAGATAAAGTAGACAGACAGATAAAGTAGATAGACAGACATACAGATATGTAGTTTGTTTCATTATTATCAGGGTTAAATTCAAGTTCTTCAGTGTGGCTTATAAATATTTGTTCAGCTTGTTCTCTGATGACTTCTACGGCCGTTTACCTCAACATCAGTTCTTTGAATGGACAGACACGCTCGTCCTGCACCCAGGGCCCTCCGACCCCTCCCGGGGCTTCACACCCACGACGCACGCTCCTCAGACGCACTGCCCCCCCACGGGCCTCCGGGCTCCTTCACACTCGGCCTTCACCTGTCAGCCGGCCATCTTTCGCTGCACAAGCCATTTAGGCCCCTCGCACCGTGTTAAGTGCTTTCCGGGTGCGCTCAGACAGCCCCCTGTCCCCTGCACGTCACGTCACCTCGTGCCCCTCGCTAGTTCGTGAGTCTGCGAGGCCAGGCTGGTGTCCAGCTGTCCACTCTGGAATCCACAGCGTGAAGTGCTTCTCAGTGACTGTCTCTGGCAAATTTGTTAAACGCGTGTGCACACTTAAATGCAGTTAAGAATGTATTATTATAAGGCATTATTGTTTAATATGTGCTTTGGAAGCTTAATAATTTCTGACATTTGGAAGTAATAGCATTTTGGAACATTCCAGGGAGTTATAGATGCTGTGGACATTTTAATTTTTTGAGATAGTTCTGCCTATTTCTAGCAGGTAGTTAATCTCTCTTTGCTTTATGAATTTTAGTAAAATCTCCTCCCTCTCTCCCCAGTAATTCATGTACATGATCCCATCAAAACCTTCAAACCAATTTTATGGGTTGCAGAAGGAACTCAGTGAAGAACACACCTAGAAAGTGAAATGAAATGGAAGACGCATTTGTCATTGCATTTTTAGAGACTTGGAGATGTTAATTGCTAAGGACCTCTAAATAATACAGTTTCAGATTTCCCTAGGGGAAAACAATTACGTGTATCTTAAACATTCAAAGAATCCACGTGGGAAGGACTAGGTCTCTGGAGTCAGCTCTTTGTACCACTTCTTCACTTCTAGTCATTTTGCGAGACAGCCTTCAGGAAGCGAGGTGTTTCCATTTCCATGGCTAAACATTTCTCTTGCCTCTTCCGTTTCCTCCTCTGGTTAAAGTCACTGCTTCTGTCTCCCGGATGAGATGATTCACCCCCTGCCTTGGGACTCTCTGTTGTGTCCGCAGTGACTGTGGACCTGCGTCACTCCCACCCAGCTGCACCAGTCGGTCGTGCAGCAGGGCCGAGCTGGAGGCCCCTCCGGACCTGCTCCACCTTCCGCACGGCCCTGGAGGGACCTGGGCCAGGAGCCGGCGCGCTTGCTCGTCCGACCCCTGGTGAGTCCGCGTTATCACATCGTCTTCCTTCACACTCCCTCCAGTTTTTTATTTCCTTCTTGACTTCGGGTAAATGTAGCAATACCTCACAGAGGGCAACTTGACAGTGAGTTAATGTGTTACTTTTGTACCTGCAAGCAGTTAACAGAAACAGGAGCCGGAGGTGTCACTCTGTGCTTGTTCAGGTGGGGACTCGAGGCTGCGCCCTGCCGGGAATCCCAGCGACTCGGACCGCGCCCACCCCCTCCCGGTCCCCGCAGACCTGCTCTCCAGCCTCTGGCAGGAGTGGGAGCGGTAGCCACAGGTACCGCGTGTCAGGATGAATTGTCTGCTGCCGCGGGAGCCCTGACTATGAAATTGATTTGCTATCTTTTGGGGAGCGTAGTCTTGTGATAAGAACAATATAGACTTCAAAACCAACACATTTATTATTTATCCAGGTGTTGTTCAAGTGCACACTCAAAGCAAGTTTAAATGAATGGTTTTGATGGATCACTCCATTCTGACTCAGCAGGGACCTTTGCCGATGGCCTTAAAGAGTTGTGTTGTGTGCATCTTTGAAATCGTGTTCTTTAGAAACTGTGCCAGTTGGCCTTGGCTGTGTAACAGCAAGTGCCAGGGTGTAACACTTAGTGGCTTAAAACAGCCGTTTAGCTCACCGTTCAGTGGATAGGAAATTTATCCCAAGGCTCAAGGAGGCTGTTTTCCACCGTCGGTTGGGTTCACTCCACACTGGCCTCTCTGAGGACTGAGGGCAGTTGGTTCAGGAAGGCTTCTGCTGAAACGGCTCAGCAACTTTTAGGGATTTCTCATTTTCCAGCAGGTGAGCCTGGGCCGGTCCCCGTGGTGCTCGGACAGGGTCCCAAGGCAGTGCGAGGGCTCACGCACGGTACCTGGAGGCCCAGGCCTGGGGCTGCTGCGCTGACTTTTCTGCTGCATTTTATTGGCCAAAGCAAGTCACATGGTCAGCCTTGATTTAAGGAAAGGGGGATAGACTTCATTTCCTGACGACAGGACCTATGAGGTCACATTAAAAAGGGCAAAGGTACAAAGAAGAGGGAAGGATTTGGAAACAGAACAGTTCTAATATGTAGATTTCGAGTGAGAGATGCTAGGTTAACTCTCCATGGAAATGAGAAGGCCAAAGCAAAAAGACAATTAAAGAAAGAAAGGGAAAGAAAGGAACGAATTTTGGAAGCTGGCAAGGCACGGGTGAATGGGAGCTGAAATGGAAAACACATCCCGAGGCGGCAGCAGGACCAGTCAGGAATCCTCCCGCTTCACCACTCAGGGTCTCCACGTTCTTCGGGATCGGAGACCCCCGGGAGCCGGGGAACGGAGACAGGGTACACTCCCAGGGGCAGCTGAGAGCGTTTAGGAAGTGACAGTGTCCCCGGATCCGGTGCGGATCCTGGAGGAAGACTGGAGAGAATGGGGTGCTCTGGAAAGGTCCCAGCAGAGGGATTTGGGGCTCTCGGTTGTGTACCACGGAAGAGAGCTGGGATGTCGATGAAAACAAGGATTAAATAAATGCCAATTCAAAAGAACGTAAACGCCCCTATGTTTGTTGCAGTGTTTACAATCGCCAAGATTTGGGAGCAGCCCAAGTGCCCATCGGTGGATGAGTGGATAAAAAAAGCTGTTGTATATATTTATGCGATGGAACACTACCTGGCCATAGAAAAGGAAGAAATCTAACCCTCTGTGACCACACGGATGGACCTGGAGAGCATCATGCTAAGTGAAGGAAGCTAGTCAGAGTAAGACAAATATCACACAATTCCACTTATGCGTGGAATCTAATGAACAAAGTAAACACACAAGCAAAACAGAGACAGACTCATGGTTAGAGAGCAGGCTGACAGCTGTCAGGGGGTGGGGTGGGGGGTGGAGGGAAGAGAAAGAGCTTGTGGACAGAAGCAACAGTGTGGTGATTGCTGGGGAAGGGGATATGGGGGAGGTGGAGGAAGGCTTGGGGGGGTAAACGGTGATGGACGGAGACTCGACTTGGGGTGGTGAACACACAATGCAGTGCACAGACAGATGATGTGGAACAGAATTGTGCACCCGAAACACGTATAATTTTGTTAACCAGCGTCACCCCAGTCAACTCAGTAAAAAGGGGGGAAAAGTGAGCTAGTTGAATGTTCAGAGCCCAAGGCCTTTCGCACGCTTGGCTTCCAGGATGATGGCCGACATCAGTCTCGAAGCCTCTAGCACAGAAAATCCTTCCATGGAGAATCCGATCAGCCACGAGGAGAAAAACCTGAGAAGCACTGATGTGGAAGTTTCTCTCCACTGAGCAAGCCTCACCGACGCACACTCAGTGTGCCGAGTCCGCGCCGAAGTGTGAGCAGGCAGCCGAGAACACCTGTAACGCAGGAGGGACCGAGGCAAGCAAACAAACTAAACCAATTTAAGAAAACATAAATTCTGAAGGAAAAGCACCTTCAAACCCACTTTAGTACTGTCAGTGTGATGAAAACAATCGTATCCCCCCTGGAAAGAAGAATATGTTATTAAAAAATGCATCCAGAGAACCAAAAACGCTTCTGGAAGTTAAAACATGATAGTATTGTGAAAAAAAAGCTAATAGGATGAAAGACAAAGTAGAGGAAATATCCTGGAAAGCGAAACAAGAAGACAAAATGATGGAGAGTAAAAGAAAAAAAAACCCCACCAGATAATCTGAAGACCAGTCTAGGAAAGTTGAACGTCATAATGACAGAGGTTCTGGGAAGAAAAGGCAGAGAAGACAGAACACAGGAATCACCGTGGAAATAAATCACGAGACAGAAACATCCCAGAGCTGAGGGCGAGGGATCTCCACAGTGAAAAGAACCCAGCACAGTGAGTTAAAGTGGACGCATACTTAGTGCCCAAACACGATATTTTGGGATATTTGAGAGAAAGAGATTCTTTTAGCTGCTGAGAGAGAAATAAAGGTGTCACACACCCAATCGGGAATCAGAAGAGCTTCGGTGTTCTCCGTGGCTGAATCCAAAGCTTGAAGATGATGGAAAAATGGCTTCAACGTTCTGAAGAAAAATGGTCTCTCACTTAAAATATTATACTCAGCTCAACTCAATCAAACGAGAGTGGAGAAGAGAGACTTTTTCAGATATGCAGTTTCCCAGAAGATTGGCTTTCCACGCACCCTGTCTCGGGAAGACACTGGAGGGCGTGTCCCGTCGAAATGAGGAGGAAAACCAATAAATGGGCAGATTCGGGATCAAGGAAACACAGACTACGACAGAGGAGAGCGGCAAAACCGACCCCTGGATGAAGGTGTGGGGGACCTGGCACAGCCCGTGTGCAGCGGCCTTCGGTCACCCATGGAAGCTGGAGCAGGAGCCGGAGAACTCTTCAGGGAGATAAATTGCAGACTACATGGTGCATCTCCTTGTATTAAGAAAAAATAGAAAAAATCAGTTAAGTGGTAGAGACTTTGTGATTGAAATATTCATAAGTATATGGAAAAAGTAGGCAAATAAACAACAAAGTCAAGAAAAATATTAGCTTGGGCAAAATAAAAAAGCGCAGGAAATAAAGTTTAATCATATCGTACTCTGTGACTAGCATTTATATAAATGCAACGATGCAAATCTTGCTAATGACCTAACCCAAAGTAATCTATCTCTACCGGAAATGAGAGGGTGGACGTGTGCGGCAAGGGCTGGTCCGGGTCACCGCGTCCCACAAATGGGCCTGGGGGGACCCCCGAGTATCGACCGACCCCAGAGGATCCTTTCACAGAAAACACGTGTGACTGGGGGCTTCTGGGAGCTCTGCACAAGGAAGGAGCAGCGGAATGGGAAAGGGAGCGGAATCTTCAGCTGCTGCGGTAGGAAGCCCTCACGCCGACAAGGTACAATGTACGTGAGAAGAGATCCAGGGGAAAATACGCGAAAACTTAGCGAAGGGGTTGAGAGTGGCTTCCGTGCAGGCAGAGAACATGGGGGGTGGAGACGCCACTGATTTCCCCAATACATGGGAGGGCTCTCTGACCTTTCTGCGCGTGGACTGCTTGAGTGTGTGACGTTGATAAAAGTAAACCTTTACAGACTTTGTAAGGACGGGCTCCCTTATGCTTTGGACATCAGAGTGCATTTGAAGGGGAGGCGGGTAGATGAATGGATCGCACACTTTCCAGATCCATCCGTACACCTGTCCTGAGTAGACCAGGCCAATTTGGGAAGAGCTGGGAAGGTGCGGTCTCTCACGCAACTTCGCTTCCTTCTAGCTGGACCAGGGAGAATGGGCAGAGAGAGAAGAGGTAAATGGACTCATTTAGTTCTATGTTTGGTAGCAGAAAATTCCAGTTAATATTGGCCTGACCCTGATCCTGTGCCTCAGGCCGATTGAATCAAATTGGGGCTTTTTGACAAGGTTCCTTGAGGTCAACTCGGTCTGTGATTGAGTGCTGCCCCTCCTCTCAGCTGGACCCTGCGCCGTGGTGACCCCTGCAGGTGGTCAGCTACCTGGGGGGGAGGTCACGCCGCGACATCACAGGAACCGGAGAACAGAATATATGAAGAGAACATAAAGCTCCTAATGTAGCCACATTTTCAGAAAACTGTAGTTGGCATTTGAGAATTAGAATATGCAAAACACATTACAAAGACAAAGTAATTTTGAACACAGGTACACACGTCCCAGAAAATAAAATATTTTACTTTTTATTAGTAACAGCACATAAAATGGTTTGCAGTATATGCTATTGTTCTTATTGGTACTGCTAAGATACCATCTGAAAATTATAATGAGTAAGCAAATAGTTTTAGCACATGAAGTCACAGGATTTGATTTTATACAATAGTCTCTAAGCTACATGTGTTTGTAGAACTGTTTTATTTTTAAAGTCATGCATGTGAGTAATCCGTCCGGTGCAGATATTCATGCTAGAAATCAGGCTCGAGTTCAGCCAGCGTCTTCTCGCTCAGAGGGGGTGGCCATCTCCCCGGGAGCTTCACAGGGCCCCCTAATGATGGTGTGTCCTGAGGCCAGACCCCAGGCTCGAAGGCTCAGCCACCTGATACAAGGGCACACAACCAATATTCATTATTTCAGGGGCAGACTCCACTTACCAAGCCGCAAGACCAGGTGTGAAATCCAAAGGCAGCTTCTAATTAAAGATTAATTAATCCACAGGTAACACTGAGCATTCTGCTTATTTCTCTTCCAAATGTGATCCTTTGCTTCTGGGATTGTTCTCTTAGAGAATTAAACCCAGTGGTGCCAAGCACCCTCCAAGCTCCAGCCTCAGATGAAGAGGATGCGCAGCTGATGAGGCCTGCCAGCACCTGCTGAGGCCCTCTGCTAGGCCGGGGCTTACCCCGCTCGGTCGCACGGCTCTGTGCTGCCTGGTCGTGAGCGAGCGTCGTGTTGGACAGGGAGAGGGAGGGCAGAGCAAGTCGCTGGATTTTCTCCGTGGGTGACAGGGCTCCATTCGGGACACTAAACTGCCCATGACACAAACACATGCTTTCAGTCTCCCATTCTCTAACGCAGAGAGCTCGGTGGCCAACACCAACTGAGGCATTCCTGTGGATGGGAAGTGTGCTCAGAGATTTACGTGGCTCTCCTCAAGTTAACCCTTATCAGAATTTACCCCTTCATTCTACATGTCATCTTAGGCATTTTATTCTTTTAGGCACAACAAGTTTCAGAGCACACCCAGCCTCTGATCTCATGAGGCCCTGTAAGCATTATCCCCATTTTGCAGGTGAGGAGACTGAGAAATAACAAGGTTAAATGACTTGCCCAAGGTCACACCCCCGTATCTGACAGTGAGGAGACCAGACTGGGGTCTGCGTCACTCTTCAGCACGTGGGGTTGGCCCCGAGGCTGTGAATGAATGTGTCGTATCCGTTCAAAGCCAGAAGAAGATCCAGAAGCCACAAATATGGGCCTCTCACTAAGAGGAGTTTGGAGCACCAGTCGTCCTTATTCAACAGAGGAACTGCCAAAATGTTTGCTTCGTGTTGCAGATGCGAGCAGCTAATATTAACGATCGATATTCATTGGCAGCTTTTCCAACGGAGGAAGCCTGGCTATTGCTATATCGATCTAGGGGAAGGAGAACTTGGGCCTACGGGAGAGTGTGACGCACCAACCCACCCTCTGCCTGCCCTTTGGGAACTCGTGTCTCCCCCGGTCCATCACAAACGGGCTGCGATCTTAGGTACCCCCAGAGCGTTTCCCAGCCACGGGTGGGAGGGGCAGCTGGCAGATTCCGACTTAGCAGTCGCAGTTAATGCTGTAGTGAGGTCCTGAGGGGGCTGGAAAGCCGCTCCGCGCGGGGCAGCCATGCCCGGAGGGGGCAGCAGCGTCTGGGCTGGCCGGGAGCAGCCGCATCCACGCTTGTTTCCCCAGGACCAAACGGAGATCGTGAAGCGGAGGTGGCCTTGGGGCGCAGACCTTAGTCCTTTTCTTTCTTTCTTTTTTTTTTTTTTTTTTTTTTTTTTTTTTTTTTATAGCAGAAACGTTTACACTGCAAATAACGGGTTACCATTATTTATTTATTTTTTTGGAAAACCTCGGATGGTCCTCATTTGAAGCATTAAAATTTATGAGCAATGTTAATGGAAAGCCTTTTAGTCTAACTAAGCAGTTGCTATCGCTTTAACCTCTCACCCCAGCTCCGCGAGGGAAAATTCATCTTGAAAAGCTTTTAGAAGAAGTGGGTTTCATGTGAATGTTCTTTTCCCAGTTTGCGTTTCCTCCTCTCCGGGGTTTGCTATCACGTCTGTGGGCCACGGTGGCATTAGTGGCATTGGTGCCCCTGATCCAAGGGCACAAGCCTTAGGCCCCTCCTGTCTGCTGACTTATCGGGGCCGTTTCTCCATCACAAAGGATATTCCTCTCCCTCCGGGGCTCTGGCCGCCTGCCTCGCGCCGCGCGGCGGAGACGGGGCGCTCCCCTCTTTTGAAGCCTTCACATCAAAAGACTGTACCACGTGCCTCTAAGACTTCACCTCGTGAGAAATTCCCCTCAAATCTGTGGCTTTGCCTCTTCCCAGGACCTTTGAATTCCGTGGCGGCGTCACGTGCTGGCCGTGGGGTTTGCCCCTTTGAAGCATTTACAGATGCTGTCGAGGAGAGAAGGTCAGGGCCACGGTGGGAGGTGGGGGCGGAAATCCTCCAGCAGCCGGGAGACCCTCTCAGAATAGTTCAGGGTGCCCCGGGGGCCCTGTGGATACCCGGCCTCGGGAAACCGCAACAACCTCTGGTCCCTGGTCTGTGGGAAGAACATGTGTGACAAACAGTGGCTTCTCCCCCATCAGAGTGTGCAAGGCTTTCTCTGAACCGTGGCGTTGAACCGGAGGCCACGCCGAGGGCCGGGACAGGCCTGTGCAATGGGCAATGCCAGTGGTGGCAGCTGCAGTCGCTCAGGCTCCCAGCGCGGCTCCTGATTACAGTCTGCGGCCCATGGTCACTCTGGGACTTGTCGGGAGGAGAGAGCTCTGGAAGGAGCTGGGAGATTTAATTGGCACCTTCTCTCAGTCCGCACCAACCTCCCTTCTGCTTTCCGCCTTTCTCCTCGCACTCTGGGAGGCAGTTGCCTGGAGAAAGGATGGGTGTGGCCATGGGTCACACCTTCCTGGCCGGTGCGGGGACCAGCCACACCGTGCAAGCCCAGACTCCCAGGAGTCAGCAGCCAGGGGGCACGTCACCTCCAACAGGAGCACCTGACATGACGGTTCTTAGAAGTCTGGAGGGTCAGGAATGAGCCCGCCTGCCCTTGGCGTTCTAACAAATGTTCTGTCCAGCCAGCACTGGGGGGCAGTTCTCACCCCGATGGAGCTAGGAGACCCCTTCATGGTGAGTGACATCGACGTCCACCAGCGGAGGATGCTGTGTGGTCTCGCTGGTCACCTGGGGAGCCCAGTACCCCACCTTCTCCGTCAGAGGTACAAAGAAGGCACATTCCCAGAAGCAAGAACAGGCTTGGAGGAGAGGGGAGGGGCAGACGTTCAGGTTTGCAGGGCTGGTGCTCATCAATGAAATAAAGATAATTTTTTTAATTAAAAAATCAAAAAAATTGGTTGACTTGATTCTACTATCTAATGTTTTGTTGATTAGTCTGCTCCCTGGATATTGGGTAAGTTCTGCTTAGAGTAGCGTAAAATTCCACCGCAGGGCGTGATGAAGCAGGAGAAGAAAGCTCCGAAGGATGGCCCCTCCCGCCGTCCCGTGTCCCCCGGCCCTCCCCCGCCAGTGCTGCACCAGTCATTCCTGCAGCGAGTCCGCATCCCACAGCACGGCTCGAACCGCAAAGCCGTGCGGGTGGGCGTACGCACTGGCGGGGAATGTGGACATGTATGTGTCTTTAAAAGTTAATCCTCAATGCCTTCATGTTATAAAAGCGATTCATGTTCATTGTACAAGAGTTAGCACACAGAGACAAACAAACAAACAAAAGTCCCATCATCTAGTTCAAAGTTCTTGCCGTTTTTTTCTCTTCCTCGTCTCTTGCAACAAGAATTGAATGTTATCGTGACCCATGGTTTTGAAATCTGCTTTCATTTTTACTAAAAAAAAAAAATACATTTTAATGCCTTCTATGTTTTTATTTAATGTTATTTTAAAGGTTGCATGACATCCCGTAACATGAATATGCTATAATTCATTTCACTGGTGCCTAATGTGGACATTTCACGGCATCTCATCTCCCCTCTCCATCACCCGTGATACACCGCGCTGAACGCCCTGTAAACATGCAGGCCCGCCCCGCGGTGCGCTGCAGACGCATTCCGGAGCACTGGGGAGAAGACAAGGAGCCAGCGGTACGTCTGCCAGCCTCATGGGCTGCGCGGGCGGGCCCCCGGCATCCGGCCCTCAGTGTGGAGAACTGGCCGAGAGCCTGTGGGTGCGACAGCAGCACGTGACTAATATTTTCGGATACATTCCCAAAAGTGGAATTTCTGGTCATAGGGTATGAAAGGTGTAAAAGATGTGTATATGTTTTGTCTAGTTGCCGTGCAATTTACAGCCTTACGAGGAACAGGTGGGCATGTCCTGATGCCCCTGAGTGCCCAAGGTCCCCTCCGTCCTCAGGCGGAGTGCACTGCCTCTGCAGGCAAGGAGGTGTCCGTCTTTGGGTGCGTCTTCTCGCGTCCGTAAGGCAGACAACCACCCGCCCGGCAGCGCGCTTAAAGGTGAAAGGAGGAATGGGCTGAATCTGCTCGGTTTCTCCTTCAACCCCGAGGTTTGAGGGAAAGTTAAATAGCGGAACAACGCATCTGTAGCTGGCTTTTCTCAGCCGACCCCACCTGACTCCCTCCCCTTCTGTCTCCCCTTTATTGCAGGAATAAGAAAAATCCAGGCTGGAACTCATCTTCCCGCTGCTGCACGGAGAACGTGGCCCGGGGATGGGAGTGGGGGTACCCGTTAGATCTGCGGCTCTGAGTCCTTGCCTGGCATCAGACTTTGCAATTTGCTCGCATTTGTACAACTCGAGTCCCAGATACCGTTAAGGTTTACATTTTCCATGGAAAGCTGTCCCGAGAATTTATGGGTATTTGCAGCACCCGATTATTTCATAGCTAGAGAAGGCCAAGAGGAGACTCTTATTTTATTCCTGTTGACCTTTGAAAAGTAGCATCCTGTGGCTTCCACCATAAAGCCCGTGACCTTCACGCGTCTAAATCTTCAACCTTTCCACAGATTATGCCCCTTCTGCAATGTTTTCTTTGACCGTTATTAGCAGAGCATCACGTCTGCTTTTGCAGGAGGGGGGTGGCCCTGGGAAGCAGGCCCCGCCCCCCCCTGCCGTCTTCCCCTTGCACGTGAGGTCACCGTCCACCGAGAGGCTTTCAAACGAGGCAGGAAGCAGTTTAGGGTAAGAAACGGTCCAAAAAGAGATCCTTCTCGGGCAGCTGAAGTCTCAGATCTTGCACTTCTGTTTGTTTGTTCCCTTCTCAGCTGTTTCCTTTGAAGCCCACGATGGCTATGTCTTTGTTCAAGTGCAGCTGTGACCGGCTGATCACAGTTTATTTTAAGACAAGAAAGGAACCGGCCAGAGACGCGCCTACTGTTCTCTGTCATCCATTTGCAAAATTCAGGGGCAGGCGATCTTGTCCGAATACGCAGATGAAAGTCTCCAGGGCTGGGGTCCCCGGGGCGCTGCTGCAGGAGGCGGCCTGGGGCCCTCCTTGTCCGTCCTTGCTCAGGCTCTCTGACACGTGAGCCCGGACTCTAGCATCCTCCTTTTTCCATGCCTGTCCCCCCTGCCTAGATTGGAGCCTTGTTCCAAAGGAACCAGGACCACAATCGGACCTTTGTTCCCAAGGACCACAGTGGTCTCCTAATTCACTCTCTTTAGCATCCTTGTCTCTGACCAATCTTTTTTGCACACCGTAGCTGGACAAGTCCTGAAATGTCCGGTCAGCCTGACTCCTGTCATTAAAATCTTCGGCGCCCCCCTCTTTCCTAAGGGATAAATTCTGTTACCTGCTGTTGGCAGAGGCTCTTGGTTAACCACTAGCTCCCTTTGCCTCTGCAGTTCCCAGCTTTCTTTCTGGACCACTCGGTGCCGCCCGAGGGATGCACCGAACAGCGAGCACCCTGCCCGAGATCCGGGGTGAAGCCGTGTCTGCCAGGGAGCCTCTGTTGGAATGCCGCCCACCGGATGCTTCCTGCTCGGAAGCAGCGTTCTGCTCACTTGTGTCATTCACAGATGCTTAGGATCAATGGGGGCTTTAGCTATTTTTGTCTGATTTCCAGCTTTATGGATGAGATGACTAATATTCTGAGATGAAGTGAATTTAAATATCCCAAACCACCAATAATGATGAGAATAGCTGCCATTTATGGACTGTTTTTCTCTAGGCCTGGCACCGTTAAAAACACCACACTGAATTATCTGGACGTCCCTACTCAATTCCAGGGGACCTGAGGCGCAGAGAGCTCAGGGAGCTGGTTTATCAGCTCACACAGAAGGGCCACGCTGGGGCCGAGACTCACTGCCCCCTCCCAGGGGTCCTGGTCACATGCTACTTGGTTTTGCTTGTGGGTGCATCTTACTTACCCAGCTGTCTTTGTCAGCTTCTGGGTGGTAGAGTTGTTAGAGTTGTTACCTTTGGACTCCACGGTTTTAATTTTATTTATTTATTTATCTTTAGAGGGGAAGGGAAAGAGAGAGGGAGAGAGGGAGAGAAATATCAGTATCAATGTGTGGTTGCCTCTCATGCATCCCCTCCTGGGAACTGGCCTGCAACCCGGGCATGTGCCCTGACTGGGAATTAAACTGCGATCCTTTGCTTTGCAGGCCCGCGCTCAACCCACTGAGCTACACCAGTCAGGGCTTGGACTCCACGGTTTTAAGAACTATGTTGGTGCTACCCCGTGGTCCAGAGCCCGCAGATGCCGAGGAGCCTGATGACCCTCGGGAAGTCCAGGCCATTCTGTCCTCTGCCCCCTTACGAGC
Source organism: Anoura caudifer (assembly GCA_004027475.1). NCBI lineage: Eukaryota > Metazoa > Chordata > Mammalia > Chiroptera > Phyllostomidae > Anoura > Anoura caudifer. The sequence continues at coordinate 21,116 of PVKU01012101.1, read as the reverse complement.
AAGCCTTTTCCCTCATCGGCAGAATTTTAGTCCCATCCCTTGTTCCCACCTGTACCTGGTGCGCGGACATCTTCCCTCACAAGGCCTTCCGACACGTTTCAGACAGAGGGCTCTGCCGGAATTTTGCTTCCACTTGAGCAAGGGTCAAACCTTGTCTCGTCCTAAGTGCAGCACCTCAACGATGTAATCGTGCTGTGTCTCTGGCCCCACTGCCCCCCACCCCTCCTTCCCGGTACTATAACATCCGCTCTCTTCCTTTCCGGCCCCGCACCCCATCAGCAGATACGCCCAACTTAGTGCTTCTTGAATAAGTTGGTGAACTTGACCTTCCTAACAAGGCTGTGAGAGTGAGAGATGCAAGCAGAGGCGACCTCCGCCCTCTGGGACAGTGTGGTCAGCTGGGAGGGGCCGGGTTGGGGCCACCTGGCCTCCCTTCGGTGCCCACGTGCCAGCTCTGGGTGAGGCCAGGGTCGCGCACTGTCCAGCGCTGTCCTCGTCATTACTCTGAAACGTAGGTATTTTATCTTCATTTAACAAATGAGGAAATGAATGCTTTAAAAATTCACAGCTCACCCTGGGTCGCATGGCAGCTTAGAGGCAGGACCAGGATTTCAATCCACTTCTGGCTCTCAGGTCCACGGGCTGCCCGTTCCAAGCGCAGATGCCCGGGCCTGCCATTACTCTTCCTGGCAGATTTCCTGGATGGCAGGTTAAGCATATTTTCAAAAATGTCTATTGTTTATGCTATTGCAGTTGTCCCCAATTTTTCCCCTTTAGGTTAAGCATATTTCTACCACTTAGGAGTGTTTCCCTGGCAGGCCCAGCCCCGGAAAGAGATGAGAAATGAGCATCCTGGGGACGCACTCTCCTCTTGCCTGGTACGCTGGCCTTGCACAAGCAGGCAGGAGCCTGTGTCCACCTGGTGCTTCACGAAGGGTGTCTGTCACCACAATCCCAGTGGGACCCATAACCCCCGAAAGGAGACACTGCTTGGCAACCTGCACCAAGTGTCCTGCCTTAGAAACACGGGAAGTGAAAATTCCCCGTACCCCCCAAGGAGCTGGGGGGCCCAGAAGAGAAAGCACCCTCGGGTGCCAGCTTGCCTACATAAAGGTGTCCTGTGACAGACGGTGGCCTCAGCGCTCTCTGGATGCTCCCAGGGACTGAAAGCCCCACGCTGTGTTTTCTGGGGCAAACAGGCCCCTTATTGCTCAGGTCTGATTAGGAGAAGATTCTGATCTCTGTTCCTCTGAGAGGTGGCTTCCTGCTGCTTCCCCCCTGCCCCCGCCCCACCGCCTGCCCACCAAGCCCACTGTGCCCTTCTTTCTCATGAGAATTCTTCGAATATTTCAAGGCAGCCATTGCATCACTCTGTCTTCTCAATGTTTCCTTGAGACTAAAAATAAAAACAACTAACCGTCTTGGAATAAACCTCTTTAATCAGAGAGAAAAAATGTGAAAGGTCGCATAAAGAATGCGCTAAGATCAAAGGCGAATTTATTGGGGATGTTCCCTTGTTCGACAACATCCATCGTTTTCCCCTGTTTAGTTCTATTCAACGGGGGTTGCCCCGTGGCCCCCAGCAGGCTCATTAAAACCCTTACCTTCCTTCACTGCCGGTAACGCGCCTGAGCTGGTAGACCAGTTCCCTTCCTACTGGCCTGCGCCTGCTGCCGCCTTTTTTGGATTATTGTTAACAGAATCATTTTGCAGTGGGGGTCTTTTCAATGCGTGACCCTGGCGGGGGAGCGAGCAAAGCCCTGCTTGAATTTCACTTCTGCACGTGCTGTTCCTATTTCAAGGTCATTTGCAAACCTGCCGCGCCATGTGTCTTTGCTCATTTAGGTGAGGAACTGTCGTCGTTCGTAATTCCGTTTCCTGGAATTCAAGAACTTCCGCGGAGTGGTCCTGAACGCACCCTGGGCTGCGCGCTTCAACAGTTAAGAGGGGAGAGGGAGAAAAAAAAAACAACTGGAAAGAGATTTGTTGATTCGTGCTAATGAAGGGACACCCTGGCACTTTAGAGCAGTTCTTTCCTCGTCTCGAAATCGACTGTCTGTAAGCATCTGTGCATGCGCGGGTCCGCTCAGAGTCGTGAACCGCCCGCCGCAGCGGCTGCAGCGCTGAGCACACGGTGGTGAGACCGCCCTCCCCAGCTGCCTGCTGGGTGGGGAGGCGGTGAGCGTCCAGTCTCTGCGCTCCTACAACAAGCGCAGCGGAAGGTGCGCGAATAACGAATAACGAGAGCCGCTTCCCGGGCTGCTGGTGCTACAGCCGCTGCTCCTGCGACTGCTGCCACCGGTCCAACCCTTCTGACCGCTCTCGCCGCGGTCACGACACCCGTCAACTGCGACAGCCGCATCTGCTAAGAGTGCGGCGATTTCTCCTCCGCCGTGACTGCTGTTCCAGCGGCTGTTCCTGCCTCTTCGCTTCCACGACTACAATTACTGCCGCTGTTTACGTGCGTCTGGGCCTCCCTTCCTGCCGCTGCGGCTGCTGCTCTCACCACTCCTCCACGGGTTTCAGTCCGGCCCGTGAGTAACTGCATGACCTCTGACCTCTGACACGTGGCTTGGACTACTTTGGGTTTTCTCCCCTTCCGTAAAATCGGAGCTAGACCCATGCTTCTGGCTGCAAAGTGGCAATAAACGTGACCAAAAATAACATAGCGAAGGGGGCCAGTATACAGTATTTTTAGGAATGTTATTTTTTGAACATTTGCCGATGGGAGAATTAATATGTTAATATGCGTGATGCATCTCTAACGGCGTACATCAAATTTATTTGGCTACAAAATACTTTTTTTCTTGTATTTTTTCCCATTACCATTTGTGCACCTTATAACCCCTATGCCCCACAGCCCCCACATTGCTGTCCTTGTCCATGAGTCCCTTTTCCTTTTTGCTAGATCCCTCCGCCCACTAACCACATCCCCAGCTGCTGTCACCTGGTCGCTCTCTATGCGTCTATTTCGCTTGTTAGTTCATTTTGTTCATTAGGCTCCACATAGGAGTGAAATTGTATGGTATCCCTCTTTCCCTGACTGGCTTATTTCATTCAGCATAATGTTCTCCAGGTCCATCTATGCTGTTGCAAAGGGTAAAATTTTCTCCTTCTTCTTTTTTTTGTACAGCCAAGTGGTCTTCCATCGTATAAATATCCTGTAATTGTTTTACTCATCTACTTGGGCTGCTTCCATGTCTTGGTGACTGTAAGTAACGCTGTAAAGAACACAGGGGTGCTTATGTTCTCTCAAATTAGTGTTTGGGGTTTCTTCAGTTATATTCCCAGAAGTGGGGTCACTGGGTCAAAAGGCACAGCCATGCCTCAAAATACTTTCTTTCTTTCTTCTTCTTTTTTTTTTTTTTTTTTGGTGTTTCTCAGTATTAACAAAGCCAGTTTCTGAGAAGTGTCCCCTTTGTTCCCGGGAACACATATTTCCCCCCTCAGTACTGAACTTTGTGACCTCTTCATATTCTGTGACTCTATTGCATTTTAAAAATCTCCTAGTACTAGAGCAACCACACACCCCCACGTGTGTGAGATGAGTTAACTATTAGTAGCTCTCCCTTTCCCTTTAAAATAGTTCCGCTTTGAGCAGTAAGCACCCTGGTCACCATGCCTAATGCAGTGACCCCAACTCATTCTCAGGTGACGCCCGAGCGTGTTCCTCCTGCTGCTGTGGCGTCCCCAATGCAAACACTCATTGGACATTGAATGGCAGTAGCCGACTCCCAGCACCACCTCCTCGCCAGTGATTGTCCCATTGCCTTGGTGAGGTTCTCTGTCTCCACGGAGAACAACGAGCCGGGTTCTATTTCATTAGCTGTGGTCAGGGCAGCTGGTGTTTACTGAGCATCTCCTGGGCCCCTGGCCCCGTGGCAGTTGCTATGACGTAAACACTGAACCTGGAGCATGATCTTTGCCTTCAAGATGCTCGAACCTAACACTGCTAGGGGTGGCATGTGTTTAGCGAAGCATTTGACAAAGTAATACATTGAAAAATTAACAAAAGTATCTTCACAATGATTAATAAGACAAGCTAATTATATTCCTTACTCTGCTTTTGGGATTTTTTTTTAACTCATGCAGCAGTAATCTGAATAAGAGCGAGTAAATCGGATCCTAGCTACTTGGCTCCTAAACTTCTGTATTTAATTTGTGACATTGATTTGTTACTGGTTTTTCCATTCTTTTCACTTCCACTGTGTCCCTCGTTTGTGTGACAATGACATGCACTGGCCTCACAGTGAGGGAATATGGCCTACAGCAAAAAGGGGAATTTAATTTCTGGATAGATTTCTTAGACTAAAAACAGAAAGAATAAACAGAAAGCCAAACTGACTTTGATTTATAAGAACTAGACGTTACTGAGAAAATAATAAAAAGATTTTTGGGGGCCTAAAGCAGTTGGGATTTAAATTTCAAGAACTAAGCTTAGAGCGCTGTGCATAGAATCCATACAAAATGTTTTAAGGGAAAGGGGAAATTAGATTACGTTAAAGTCATTTTCCTCCCCCAAAGGAAATATACATTCAAAGGCAGACTGAAAGGGGCGCTCTGTGAGCCTGGGAAAGTCTTCACTGTTTATTCCTCGCCCACTGAACCCTGGGGCGGGGTAAATGGAGGCCTAACAGGTACTCTTGGGGACCCAAGAGCAGGAAGACTGCACCTCACTCTCCAGGATTTAGGTAGGGAAGACCAACCTCGGTCATTTAGAGAAAGCCCAGGTTCCGAGCAGCCCTGGAGCTACAGAGCTGCTGATCTAGAGAGACGTGAGCACTTCCCCAGGCAGCGTGCTGACGGAGCCCCGCGAAGCTCTGCCATCCCAAGGACAATGCAAAGAGTGCATCTGGGTGTGCTGAGTATCCGTCTCCCCAAAAGAGGGTAACGTCGGTGCTGAGGAACCCAGTGGTCAGGAGACACATGGGCTCAGGACAGAGTGGAGAGGTGGGGGGAGGGGCTGGAGCGGAATTCCCAGGGCCGAAAGCTCAGGCGGAGGAGCCCCACTCAGCCCTGCAGGCAGGTGATGGCGGTGGGAGGAGGAGAGAGGGCAGGGAATTCAGGCAGCGGCCAGGCGGGGCTCCAAGTGGACTGTTTACACAAAGGAGACTTGTTAAACCTCAAGGGCTTGAATTTTGTTGAAGGGGCTACTTTAAGTAAAGATATGCACCATCCCCCGAACTAAGATCTGAAACCTACAGCAAGTCTGAGCTGTGACGGAAGGCACAGAATCTGCTCTTCGAACTTCCCTGAGGAGGTTGCCGGTGTTGCCCACCTGCCGGCAGTTTTCAAGGACAGGAGGTGCTGAGTCCAACGAAGAGAAACTCTGCCTCTGCTAGTGAGAACAGATGATTTGTTCACCTTAAAGCAGGGCTTCGTACGTGTTGTGAGCAATGGTTTGACCTGCCCTAGCTGACTGCAGAGAAGGAAGGGGCTTTTTCTTGTGTGTACATATTTCTCTATCATTTGTAGCTTAATAAGGTCTTTCCTTATAAAGTGATTGAGATGTCACTCACACTAAACTCTGTAGCTGAAAGGGAATGCTCTTGTATTTCCCATGCTTTCCACTCTGCCTTTCGACCTCCTACTTTCAATGCACACCGTCCCTTTACCGGCTCCCCTCACTCATTCTCCGCACAGAGCTCTCGGCAGCCCCACGTAGCACCTGGACTTCAGAACCACTTGAAACACCATCCTTCAGTCCGTTATTCCGGCAGGGAAGGGTAATTAGGGCTCTGAGTTAGATGAATTTAAATTAGTAGATGCACCTGGAGTCATAACTCACTTTAGGAACTAGGTCTTCTCTTGAAATTTCGGTGTACAATAAACTGTAAATTTAAAAATTAAATCACTTAAATTCTACTAATGTAACCTCATGAAAGAATTTAATTGTGAGTTATTTTGAAAAAGTGACCAATAACTTTATGGATTGGTTAATTGCTATTTATTCATTCAAGCAATGTGTGCATGTGTGCGTGTGTGTGCACGCGGAATACTGTGCTAGGTTAATTTATCTGGGTCATAAATCCATTTTGTTACTTGTAGAGTTTATTTGTCCTTGTTGTCTATCCTCCGTACAGTGACAATAAAGTCCATTCAAAGGGTGTCCGAAAAACAAAAATAGTACAAACATGTACTTTAAAGAAGATAACTTTCCCTTTGAGTATCTTCAAATTCCCGCTTCATTATTTTCCTATTTCATCTTTATTCCAAAGAGCCTGGAACGGCTGCATGTGGTGCAGACTCGGTCAAGTTCTGTGTGCAGCCAGGCAGCCCAAGTGCGCTTGATTGCGGCTTCCAAAAGCCCGCGGCTCCCGGGGAGCACACCCACCAGGCATTCCTGTGGTTGGACCTCGGAGGTTGGGCCGGAGCAATGGCGTTTGGGCCTATCGTACATGTCAGCAAAGTATTCATTACGAAGCTGTTGGAATGTTCTCTTTTCACTCAAGTAACCATTTGCTCAGTGCTCACCAAGTGCCACCCTCTCCCACCCTGAAGACATGTAGGTTTGTTCTAGAATAACACCGTTCTCCAAGAGCCCATGGGCTGACGGCGGCAGACAAACGCATGAGTAACTGAGACACACCGTCTGTCTATTATTTATGGAGGTACAGAGGAGGGACGCTGACAGTGAGGGAAAGCGATGCGCATCGACCCCTGGGCTAAAATGAAGTTCCTGTTCTGGGCCCCTGGAATTTTAGACATGGGCACGCAGGCAGGGGAGGTATTTCTGTTTATTCGTTTTTATTTTTCTGTATGGGCTGCCTTCAAAGCAATCTTGGACACTACTTCTAGAAAAGGAAGTTTTTATTAGTCTTTCATTACTTGGCATGTGCCACTTATTTATTTAAAAGACGTATTTATCTGCTTGGAATGGCAATTTTGGCAGGTTCTGTGAGTTGCCTGTGTTAACGTTGAACACTGGGTACTCTGCATAAAGACTACATTTCCCAGACTCCTTTTCCACTATGGGTTAACATGTGACTAAGCTCTAGCCAATCAGATTGAGTCTTCCAGGAAGTCTTATAATGACGTCTCAGCAGGGAGGTGTGGCTCTTGGCCCTTCCCCACCCTCCTTCCTGTTTGAGGCACAGAGGTGGTGGTTGGACCCAGGGCTCAGAGCCTTCCTGGCAGTAGGTGCAGTGCCTAGTGTCCACAATAGCTTAGGACCCATGAAAAAGTTTCAATTCCTTTTAAATTCAGAAGGAAAAAAGATGAACTTTAAGTTGAAGGGCATGTCTTTAAAAAAAGATTTTATTTATTTTTAGAGAGGGGGAAGAGAGAAAGAAAGAAAGGGAGAGAAACACCAATGTGTGGCTGCCTCTTGCGCACCCCATGCTGGGGCCCTGGCCCACAACCCAGGCATGTGCCCTGACTGGGAATTGAACCTGCAACCCTTTGCTTCGCAGTCCGACGCTCAACCCACTGAGCCACACCAGCCAGGGCTGAAGGGAATGTCTTAATAGAATGCAAATATATGTCTTTATCCCTAAGACAGTCGTAATATTTATTTTTAAATATCGTTTCAGAGATCCATGAAGGCAAAGTGTCTAGGACAGGCAGAAGTCACAGCGCAGCTCCGATTGGAGCCACGCTGGAGAGGGCAGTCCGGGGGAGCGCGGGGGGCTGCCACCCACACACGGGCTGCCCACCCAGGGTGTCCAGTGCGGGCTGAGCGCACCCAGCCCGCTTAAGCCATTGCGTGTGGGTGCATGTTACATGCACCTGTTGCTACCTAATGCGGCCATTCGCTCCACCATCCTGCCTGGCTGTCTGGCGAGTCACTGGGACAAGTGACATGTGAGAGCATGGAGCTTTCAGCTGGCCCATGTGTAGAACGGCACCTCACACGTGATCTGCGGATCCGCTGAAGGGCTTGGTGCCGGAAGATTGGGTCAGTGTGATGTCGAACTAAAAAACAAACAAAGAAAAAAAATACTCTGAAAAAGCTCCTTCCTTGTAGTTAAAAAAAAAAAAAATTTTCACTGTGCCTCTCTAGTGTAGGGCTCCCACCCAAAGGGGGACTCGGTGGTGCTGCATCTGGGTACAAAGCAGTTCCCGGCAGCATTTGGGAGGTTTCAGACTGCTTTCTCACGTTAAAATCACCCAGCACAAGAAATATGCCTGTCTATGGACAAGTTTCTCAGGGAACTGGAAGCGGTTTTCTTCTAAACGAGCCCTGGGTCTCCTCATGGACTTCCCCTGCATCCCAAGGCCAGTGTGGGTGCTGGGCACCGGGTTCCCACTCTGCCCGCACCCTCACATCCCCCGCCCTCTGGCTCCAGTGGAAAAAGCCCCTGGCATCACACAGAACAAATAACAGAGCTCATTCAAACGGCCTTCCTGGGAAACGGATGGCTTCCAGCTCCTTCTAAGCTCATTCACATGCACGGCGCGGTCCGCATTAATAAACATGCTGACTGCCTCATTTCAGAAACTCCCTGGTTTGGAACTGAATGAGGTGACAGGTCAAAGACCTGGCAGTTTGTGAGAGAGACAGCTGAGACTCCAGGCTCATCGAAACTGTCGCCTGTTGCAGTTGAAGGGAAGTAGGGCGTTCCTCCTAACCAGAGCATTGTGTTCCTCACACCTGGTGATTTATCGGAATAATCTTAGCAAGGGCTGAGAAAGGCTCAGGCGATAATAACAGATCAGTGGGAACATTTGCAATAGCAACGCTTCTCCCTCCCTGCTCCTTCTTCTGCGCGGAGCACACGCAGGGTGGGGCCGCTGAGCCTCCCTGCATCCGGCTGCTGGACCCACTTTGGTGCTGCGCCCAGCCTCTCAGCGAAGGCTGGCGAAAATGTCACTTTGTCCATTAGATGCAACGTTTGGGTTTCCAGCCTTGACCACACCAAGTCTGAGGGAAGAGGAAGTCAGGTCGGTTAGATAAAAGGCGTGCGCTTGACTGAGGGAAGTCTGATTACTGAGGAGAGAAGGATGAAGCTGGGGTGAAGCAGAAATGATGCCTCACTGGGGGAGGGAGACAGAGACGGAATTGAGGGGTCTGCAGGTGCCCACTGTGAGACCACATGGGCCCGAGGCGCAGAAATACTCCGCTGCACGTGCAAAGATGGGAGGGTGACGTGTGGAGCGGAGTGGGCAGGAAGTAGAATGTGGGTGGATGGCGCCCGCAGGCCTGGGGTGCAGGACACCCCACGACCCCGCTGGGCATTCGGAGCAGGGTGGACTGGCTCTCCCGCGTTGTTGCTGGTTTTCGTTGGCATCACGCCTCAGGAGGACAGAGAGGGCGTTTTTCTTTTGCTCCTCCTCCTCTTCCCCTCCTCTTTCTCCTCCTCTCCCTCCCCGCCTCCTCTTCCTCCCCTCCCTCCTCCTCCTCTTTCCTTTCAGTGCATATCAGGCATTACGCTAAAAAAGACCTTGAAACTTAACTCGTCGGGTATTGCTCTATCAGCTTTATTGATATATACTTAAATCTTCCTTTTATTATATCCTAGGGTGGTAGGAGACACTAAATTATATCTGTTATGTCTATGCAGCTGTTACATAATTGTTACATGCCCCATCACGCTTTATTGACTGCTTTGGGAGCTGTACCTGTACGGTAAAAAAAAAAAAAAAAAGAAGAAGAAGAAGAAGAAGAATGTTGTTAATAGTTTGATAGTAAGAGGCTCAGCATTATTCCAAAACAAACTTTGAACCACTATTTTAATTTTTGAATCGGAGAGGAGAGGAGGCATCTCTGAGTCCTGAGCAGCTGGGCCATTTACGCGCTTAGAGTGAAGTCTCCCGAAATGCTTCGCCGCGCTGCCCCTCCCCACCGGGGAGCGATGCCGGTTTACGCGGGAGCTGCCCTCTCCCACGGCCCTGCGGAGGCGTGGACGGCACAGATGCCTTTCAGGTGGCCTCAACCCGCCCTTTGGGGGGACCGATGTTTCCTTCACGTTCCAAAACACAAAGCAGAGTGAAAAACCAAATACCAACCACAAGAGCCACCTGCGCCCCAGGGGTGTGCTGAGGTGTTTCCTGGCTGTGGCACCTAGGTTGCTTTTAATGTATTTTAATTCATCCCTCCTCTGCGCGTTCACAGGGCTTTATGTGGATTTCCATCATTCAGCTTACAGTAACCCCTTAAAAGCAGTTCCCTTTGTCCATGCCCTTAGTGAGTTCTTGGGCTCAAGGGTGAGGTCCGAGAGACACCAAGGTCAAGAGCACAGTCTCTGCGGGACCCAGAGGCAAGACCACAGCTGGTCCACGCCATGGGGGTGTGACTCCGGGCAGGTTATGAGCCCCTCTGAACCTCCGTCTCTTTATGTGCAAAGTCAGGCCAGTGCCCCCGACTCCGTCTATGGGAGATTTGATAACAGATGTAAACTCGTGGTACCGCGCCCCAGCACGAAGCAGGCACCCAAGCACCGTGCGCGGAGTTGAGTTGAATTAAATGCATAATTCGCTTCATTTCAACACAGGCCACTGCCAATTAAATGGTATCAACAACACCAGCATGAAATATTGCAAACTAAAACTCCGTTCCCTAGAAATAACGCTTCTCATGCCGTTCAGAAACCTTCCCGACTTTGTGCCTGTAGGAAATCCTCCTGGAAGCCTGGCTGGTACGCGGTGCCAAGCACTTAGCTCACGTTCTGAAACCAAAGTTTCATTTTGCCGTAATTATATGTGTTTTAAGAAACGTTTCATGAGTTGTCCTTGAAGTCTGAATATATCAGTTTCCGTTAACTCAGGAAAGTGCAAGTGGAGGGTATATTTTCCTTTTGGAAGTGAGATTTGATACAGTGAGCAATGGAGATTGGACATGGTTATATCTTAAGAGAAAATGGACTCTTTTCTGAACGTCCAGGCCAAGAAGGGCCTCCCAGGGCACGTCCCCTTCGTGAGGGGGGCGAGTGCAGGTTTTTAGGGGCGCGCCATTGGTGTGGAGGTTCCCCTGGAGTGCCCTTAGAAACCCGGGGGCACCCTGGGCCTGCGGCCTGTCTTCGTCCGGACGCAGCCGGTCGCTGCGGGCCGGCAGGAAGCGCGGCTCTGAGCTCAGCTGCTCTGCTGTTCTCACCGCAGCTGAATCCCGCGGCAGGGCTGGCAGCGCCCGCTGCTGGGAAGGAGGAGCCTTCCCCACCCGGGGCGAGTGCCGCACAAAGGGCAGCGAGTCCAGGGTCAGGCTCCGGGTCTGTGGGGTCACGGGACGAGCCTGCTTGGCCTCCATCTTTCAGAGGCCTTGCTAAGTTCTAGACGGTGACCGCTTACCTTGTTCAAAGGAATTGAGACACCACTCACCCGCGCCCACCCCAAGGCAGTCCAGGCTCGTCTGCGATGGCGCTCGGGTGGGGAGGCGCTGGGGGCTCATCTTTCCGCTGTGGTTTGTTCAGCGGTGAGCGGCCTCTTTGCCTGCCTGCCTGCCTGCCTGCCTGCATCAGGACGAACTCTCTCTACCAGCGTCAGGTGCATCCCCCAGGGCCAGATGTTCACATTGACCCGGTCTTCCTCCTGCTATTCCTTCCCCAAACGAAGCTCTCCCAACAATGACCTGAGAAGGGACTTTCTTTCACGGTGAAATTCAAGTTCAACTTCCCACTAGCTTTCTGTTCAGCATTTGAAACCGAAGGACGTGGAAGTCTCAACTGTGTGAAATGTGTAAGGTGTGTGGCCCACCCGGGTGTACTCTCCCCCCTCCCCCAAAGGCCCACAGGTATCAGGCACTTGCTGTCTGTGAGTGTGCAGTTAAATACCGCAATCTCTGTCATGTTTAAGTTTATTATTTCAGAAGCCCCAGAAATGCTTTAAAACCAGACACAAACAAAGCTAGTAACGAGAAAAAACATGATAATCAACCAGGGCAAAAACATAAAGGAATAAAATATAAAAGAAAAAAATAGGTAAAAAGCATGTTGAAAAGACAGGAAGCCTTCCCAGGAAAGCCAATCAACGAAGAAAAGAACAGTCATTTAGGCAGCGATGACTTTTACTAAGAAAGAATAGCAGCCAAAGAATTATATGGACAAGAAGTCAATTTCAAAGAACAAAACAACAAAGGATTTTTATACTACACATCATACTTGCTTGAGTGTTTTGCATTGATAAAGACCAGCCCTGCATCACGATGGGCTTTCTGGGCTCGCAGCTCTCCAGGGGTCCCCGAAAACGTGGGCTTCGAAAACGGTTCCGAAGGCGAGGGGCCGCGGCGCCCCGCTGATTTACTGAGGACGGGTCGGCGCACACGAGAGGAGCCGCTTCCCGAAGGCAATTCCTGGTCTTTCATCCCCGGCCCCACAAGACGGAGCGCAGGCGGACTCTCTGGGGGGCGCCGTCCAGCAGCGAGCGGCGGTCCCACCTGGGCTGGGCCTGAGGCATGGCCTGCATTGCTCTCTGTTGATGGAGGAACTCCTTGTATTACAGGTTTTTGATTTATAATCGGATTTGGAGGGGTGAGTCTAAGGACTGACTATGTGAATTTATTATGCGTCAGTGATGCTTGATTCCCACCGTTACTCGTTTAGTCCACAACTGCTCACCGAGTGCCTGTCTCCTCCAGTCTTAGGGATGGGGGCTGGAGCAGAGCTAGGACAGACGGGGCCGTGGGGAAAGATTGGCAATAAGCACGTACGTGGATGTCACAGAGCGTGAGGTCAGGAGAAGGGCTGCGAGGGATGGCGAGCTGCCGGCAATGCGTAGATAGCAATCTGGTGGCCAGCCACACCTGTCTGCAGGGACGTGGGGAGCCTTGCAGGGAGGACGCTGCAAAGTCGAGACCCCAAAACCACCAGGAAGCGGGGCAGCGAGGAGAGGGAAGCCGCTCGGTCTCGGGCGGGCTGTGAGCTGTGCTGGGTAAGAAGCCGGCAGGGCCCTGGGGTGTTCGGTCAAGGAAGGGGGAGCTACACGAGGATCCCAAAAGGCAAGAAGCTGTCCTGTGAGTCTCTGTCATTGACAGATGTGCCGGTGACCGATAATGACGCCATGACGAAAGCATGACACGGAGCCGCCAGTCTCCAACAGCGATGGCCGTGCACCGGACTGGTCCTTCCGGCCCATTATGTCTCATCTCTAGGACAGACTGGTGGATACTATGATACCAGATCTACAGATGAAAAAGCTGGCTCTGACAGGCTTAGGCCACCCAGCTATCGGGTGACAGAGCTGGGATCCAAATGCAGGCCACTTGACACAAAGCCTTGGCCACGACCTCACAGAGGGGCTCCTGTCACCGTCACCTGGAGCTGCCTCTGCGGGTGCCTGGCTGCTCCCCTGGGACAGGCCAGGGACACAGGCACGTTCTGGAACCTCCCCAGGGCATCCCAACTTCTGCTGACGTTTACGGCAGAATGGAGCTCACCCTGCCGTTTCCCAGAAGAAGACTTTACATAACTGATCAATCAATGAAGCAAGCAGACTGACACCCATGAACAGCCCGTCCTGTCTGAGAGGAGCAGAGTTGGATGCGCCAGGGAGATTCCTCCTTGCCCACCGAACCCCCACGGCCACAAGGTGCCCATCCAGGGACCCCTGTCTCCTGCTGATTTAAGCCTCTCGGGTCTCTCTCCTGGGAGGATCAGGCAACACCACGTCGCCCAGGAGCTCGGAAAGGGGATGAGAGATTTCCCACTACCGAGAGGCTTTTCTGTGGACACAGGCAGGTGGGACAGTCACAGTGGGCGACGGATGAAAGTCTTCCGAGGGGACCCGTCACGTGGGTGTGCGGCCAGGGCGGCGAGCTCCGATGTCTGCAGCAACGGCTTCTCCAGTTCCCGCTCCGCTCTCCGGGTGCTCGGCAGACCTGTTGCCTGCTCTGGTCTGAACGAAGGGCAGCCCCAGGGCCCTGCCCATGGGTGTCAAACGCTAAGCCTGGGAGCGAATAAAACGAGCAACTTTAAATGCACTTTCATGCTCGTTTGGAAATATTTCTGAGCTTCTCTTGTGTGCAAAACAGTCACCACGCTTGGGGGTGGGGGGGCAGAAGTGATTCAGACATGAATCCTCTTTTAAGTAGGGTTGACGTGCAGGAGAAAAGAGACAGATACTCTCTCTCTACCGCAAGGCAGGAGGGAGCCCCTCGGGGGGCGGGGAGGGGCACTGCCGTCACACAGTCAGCTGTCCCAAGGGGGCAGCTGTGTCCCGGAGCAGGTTTAGCGCCGGACACTGAGACTTCACTTTCTCGGAACTGAAGTCCTAATCCTGCCCCTCCTCCTGCCCCACATTCCCCCTGGCGTCCCTCAGCGGTGCCCTCGGTCCTTTTGGTAGCTCAGGCCATAAGCCTTGGCGTCATTTTTGACTCGTGTTTTTTTCTCTTACACCCCATTTTCAATCCATTAACAAATCATACTTGTTGTGTCTTCCAAATAGGTCGTGATGAAGCTTAGGTAGAAAAGGTGTGTGTGTCAGCGGTGAAGCCGGGGTTGGAATTATTAAACTCTCTTCCTCCAGAGTCCATCCCCCGTCACCCTCCCCGTGGGCCAGTGGGTGTGGAATGTCCATTGTGTGCGTGAAGGCTGGTCCCAGGGCAAGGGCAGTGCCGAGAGCGAGGCTGGGAACAGACCTCGGAGGGCTTTCCATTGTGGGTTGAAGAATCTGGAGTTGGGTCCATGCACCATTGAGATGTTTATATGGAGATAGGGCGAGGCCGGAGGGCGAGACTCGCTGCATTGAAGCTGGAAAGGAAGCGGTGAGCTGGGCACTTCAGGGGTCAGCGAAACATAAACTGGCCATTATTGGCTTTGGGGCAAGGAAGGAAGACACGAAGGTCATGATTTTTTCCCACTTCCTTGAAGTATAATTCACCTGCCATAACAGGCACGTATTCACATACGCACACTGAGATGGGTGTTCCGAGCCCGCGTGCAGGAGAAGGTGACAAGGTCAGCAGCAGAACTTACCCTGGAAGGAAGTGGGATGCTGGGCTGGCTTCCAGGCACCCGAGGGTCCTCCCTTGGAAGCTACTCCCTCAGGCGGTTGGAGACTGGGGAGTGACGAGGCTGCAGCTCCGGTCGCAGACTGAGCCCTCAGTCCCTTAGCTTTCTCATCAGCAATATTTTGAACTAAAAAGTCTGAAGCCCTTCTTTCAGTGAACACCTGGGCAATCTTCATTACACACGGGTGGCGGGGGCCAGGGTAGGTTTACAGTTGTTCCCGTGGGAAGTGATGCAGGAATTAATAAGTGACAGCCCCAGGACAGGCTCGGCATTTTGCACGCACACAACTGTAAATGTACTTTTGCCCCACCCTGTGCATATTGTAAAAACTATTTTAACGGCAGAGTTGGGCTCACAAAACACCGGGCTGTAGGTACTATGACTGAAGAAGGACCGTGAGCATAGAAACCTGGGATTCCCAGACAGCAACACCAAGAGTGGGAGGTTTTGATTTAAAAAATGTGCCCACAAAGGAGGGCGGACAGTAGGAAGTGTGCACGTCTTGTTTTTAGTTATGCATGGGAAACACACCCTCCGAAGTTTTTCGACCACAGCAGTGGCCTCATGCTGCTGGGGGAGTCGAACGTACACTAACCCCTGTGGTTCAGAATCCTACCAGCCAACACATTATTTAAAAAGCAATCCTAGGCTGGTAATACTTATGGGGCATCTGGTAAAATTAAACCCATGAGACCCGAAGGTACATACCCTCACCTAAGGTTACACGGACTCCCTCAAAATCCCATTGAAGATATGCTCATCCAGGGGAAGGCTCCAATGTGGGCAGTTGTCATAGCAACAGTGCGATGCTGTGAGAAGGGACAAAGCAATTGTAAGATAGAGTCGAGTCCAGGCTTAGACACACACACGCAAAATCTCAAAAACAGCATTCCACGTCAGTGGGGAAAATGATATAGTTCACTAATCATGGACTGATTGGTTATTATTTTATTTAAAAAATGTAGGCTATGTTTGTACCTCCTACTTTACACTGAAATCAATTAAAGGTGGTGAATTTAAACCTACAGTTGAACAGTACAACTTTTAGAACATAATATAAAAATATATTTCTGCTCTTATTGTAGAAAACAATTTATTATATATGATATACAAAGCGAACCTTAAAGAAAAAGATTGGGAAAATTGACAACACGAAATTTAAGAGTTCTCTACAGTAAGAGATGCCTTGAAAAAATTGAAAAGGCTGGAAGAAGATATTTGCAAATGCATAGAACTGGCAGAGATTGGTATAAAAATATAGGATAAAATCCAACAAAAATGCAAATGAACGAATGAAAAACTAGGCAAATGATATAATCAGGAGATTTAAGAAGAGAAAACCTAAATGGTCAATGCAGTGTGGGAGGAGGTTCAGCCGTTTGACTTACTGCAGACTGAACTAAAAGTGAGATGTAATTTGACGCCCCCTCCCCATCCTGGCTGGGCTGGGAATGCAGTAGAGGCACGTTCTTACACAGCTGATGAGAACATTATCGTGGCATGGCCTTGGACAGCAATCCAGCACAAAGAGTCACATAGACGACACCGATACTTCGTGACTCCACACTGTCCCTTCCGGGCACCCGCTCCAGACTCTTGGACCTGGACAGACTCTTGCACGTGGCCTCAATGAGTCACAGGGGAGGCAGGGTACAGAGGGACGCCAGAAAGGCATCAGAGATGGGTCCTTGCGTATCCTCTACATGGAAGAGAGAGGGTGGAGCGGGAGGCAGAGCATCTGGAAAGATGGGGAAGGAGCGGTGAGAACACCATCGGTGCTGTGGGAGACAGGCTGACGAGAATGGGGGGCTGGCCAGTTGGGGCGGTACCCTGAGTTGAAGGAGATGACATCTCCGAAGGGATGGGTGAACTTGTTCACCGGGAAATCACCACGGGCAGTCTCAAGGGGACTGACGAGGGCAGGGCTACGAGGGACCAACGCTTGCGAATTAAGATGCGACAGGAGCCTGGAGCGGGAGTCTGAGTAGATTATTCAGTAAATTTGCTTGTGAGAGGGAGGAGGAAGGCAAGTTATTTTTCTTGTGAATGTGGCAGGAACACAAGAAAGACTGATTTCGTTTTCTGCAGGTGTGAGCTGAGCTGTTCGTAGAGAACAGAAAAAGGCGCAGTGAGGACAAAAGGTGGGGCCGGAGCAAGATCTACGCTTGTGAGATTTCATTTCTACCGCAGGAAAGACGGAAAGGAGTGCTGGATGTCCTTTCAGGGGGAATTCGTGGACATTGGAAGTAAGAAACCTTTGAGGAAATAAACAGTAAAAGCTATACAACTGCTTAATGATTATGGTCCAACGACCAGGTTACATTTGAAACATACGTTGTTTTCACTTGAGCTTGATTCAAAATTTTTTTTTCTCATATGTTTCCTTTTGGCTTTTTGTTTTTATTCAGGCAAGGAAATAGTTCCAGTATAAGATCTTGGGCAGTGATGGGTGGAATACTTTCTATCTTTTCTTCATAAAAATTTGTCAAGGGTTCAGATTTACCTTTTGACATACATGTCTTATACAAAACTATGGTATACTTTTGTTTAGAATAGCGGTTTTATTTGTTTGTTTTAAAAATTCTTTTTCTCTTCCACTGTTGGGAGAAAGTCTGGGAGAACATTCTAATTGTATTTTCTTTTTCTGACATTAAAAAGAAACACAGATACATTCTGATGGTCTTTCTTTTGGCTTGGACAGAGCTAGTTTATTCAGCCTTGGCTTGGCTTCCTGCGTCTCAGCTACTTCCTCCCTCTTAGCTGTGCACCCCAGACATTGTTGTGGGGTCACTTAGCCCAGCCCTGGCTGGCCACACACCTGCTGACTCTCCACTCAGCACTCAGAACATAAAGGAGCTAGGAGTTCCCTGGAGATATTAACTTGGAGCCTTCCCTCTGAAATCATATGGTACTAGTCCCCTCAGGCTGATCGACAGATGTCTGTATGAAAACCTCTTTCCAAGGTCCCAAAAGGGAAATTAGGGCAACAGGGTGGTCATGTGAGCCTCCCCCTGCTCTCTGTGCACCCATGTTTTCTGAAGGTCCTCCTTCTTTCAGGGTACAGCCTGGAGATTTATGCTTTGATTCTGTACTCTCTCTCCTCCTTCTCTCTGCCCTTCTCACCATAGTGCAGACTGTAAACATATCAGTCTTTTCTTTTTCTTATCTTATATCATTCTCTACTAACAGTAGAAGACGTCTTATCCTCCTAACTGAAAGGGGAACCCTGTCTACGCTAGGAGAGAACGGTTTGATATCAGTCCTCCAGGTTCTCAAAATGCTAGCAGAGGAAACAAACTATTATACCCTTCCTCTCTAAACAATGTCTTGTTCTTGAGGTCACTGTCTTACTGTAGAATCTTATTTTACTGCCAGAAATTGAAAATCTAAAGAGAAAAAAATAGTATAGATTGCTAATTCTGGCTCTTAAATCCACCCTTTATCTCTTGCATTAGCAATAGAATTTTTAACCAGGTACATTGTCACCTGACCACATTTCCAAGATTTCCTTGGAGGTAATTTGGGCCATTAGGCTGAGCTCTGGCCAACAGACCATGTAGAGTGAGTATTGTGTAAAACTTCCAGACAACAACCTTAAAGAAATGGGTGGGATTTTAATTTCTTTGTCTCTTCTTCTGTTCTGCTCCCTGAAACATGGGTGCAGTGTAAGCCAACTTCGAAGGTGGCCGAGGCCAACACCTTCAGTAGGACGGAGGAATAAGACAGAAGGAGGGACCTGTCCTTCAAGCCCCGTTACCTGCATCTCACAATTACATGAGTGAGAAGTAGGTTTCCACTTTCCCTAAGGGGCTGCCGTTTTGACTCTTGTAACAGCAGCTGAGCCTAGATCCTAGCAAATATATACCTTGGTAACTTTCAAAACATTATGTCACTTAAATTAGGATGGGGTAATGATATTTGAACTTGACAAAAGTTCTCAGAATACTGGTCATGCAGCCCAGCCGAATAAATGAATTATGAATCAAATGAAGTAAGTGAATATAAGTGGAAATATCCTTGAAACTTTAAAGTAGTTAAAAATTAAAGTAATGGTATGTGCTTCTTTAACCTGATAACCTGGAAGAGCCAGATTGATGAAAAACCCTCTTTTGTTACTTTATTTTTAGTGAGGATGAATTTGAATGGCCGGGCTTGCATTGCTCATTCTGGTTGATGAAATGATAAAGAACCCAATTTGGGGACAATCAAACCACAAAAAGGGTGATAGAACCAGAGGAGGCTTTTGCTCATATCATGAAGGAGTAAGATGGCTTTTGATCACTAAAAGTCAAATATTAGGATAGCAACAACGTGTTTCAGATGTTCATAAAAAACAAATTAATCTCAAAGTACTTCGGGGAAAAGATCAAAATAAAATCTTGCCATCTAGTGTGTATTAAAGCATGAACGGTGGGTGCAGAAGTTAGCCATGAAGGTGAATTATTTACGTCTTAGGTCACTGTCACGGAAACGGTGGAAGGAACACGAGGCTGCGTTCAAAGGGGTCTCAGCTTGCCTGAAGTCAGGGCCCTGGGAACGCCCTACTGTGGGCTCTGGGAGCTGCTTGCTCAAGACGTCTTGCTGCCATACTCATCAGATGTTCACAGCCCTTCCAGACACTCCCTTGAAAGAACCGTTTCCCCAGGGTCCCACAGGAAAAGAGTTGGTCCTCCTATGTCTTCCTGGCCGGACGCTGCGAGAGCAGAACATTTCCAAAGACAGACGATCTTGTCACCTTTGGCTATTTCTGTCTTGTCATGCGGTGACCTGTGGAACCCGAGCCCTCCCATCTGTCCCTGAGCTATGTGATCATCTTCATGCTGACTGACTCATCCTGTTCTCGGTGTGCCTCTCCCATCTCCTGGAACATAAAATGTTTTCATATTTCAACCATTTCTACTCAAAACACCCATCTTTAATATCAGCTACATTCACTCTAAAGACTTGAATGTTATTGCAACAATAATAGACAGGTTATGTGACTCACCCCCCAACTGATGAAAAGAAGCTCTAGAAGCACCAACAATGGCTTCACCTTGCTCTGGATGGAGCCCGCATTCTCCCCTCGATGGCTGATCCCTGAAGGACCTCAGGAATCCCTCTGTTGCCTGCTGTTTCTCCTTCTCCATCCGCATCAGCCTCCCCAGCCATCTTTGAATCCGTCAGTGTCCTTTTCTCATCCTTGGGTCCTTCTTCTCACCTTGGCACGCCATGTTCCAATGTCCCCATCCACCCATTTTCCTTTAGCTCCTCCCAGGCCTCATCTCCGGCTTCCGAGGGCAGCGTTCTGTGCTCCTCCTCCCCAGGGGGACGCTGCCATGAGTCATTCCCATGGCACCTTCCGCTTTGTCCTTGTATTTTGCCTGTGATTAATTGCTTCAGTGATTAACGGTTTGACTTCTTTGCCCCCACTAGACTGGAAGATCAGGAATACGGAGCCCCCACACGTGTATTTTGCTACTGTGTCTCTGTTGCTTTACAGGGGTGTGGCGGGTGGGTTTGAGTGGGTGAAGAAATGTCTTCCAGAGTCCCCTGCCCCAGGACGTCCGTGGATTCCCTGCAGGCCTGTGACATGCGAGGCATCGCTGGGAATTCAAAGGCATGGCCCGGTGCTCAAGGAATTCTTGTCGTCTGCAAGTCAGCCTCCTACTTGGACCCCAGCTGGACTCTGGGTTTGGGGTTTATCTCTTGGGAGGTCATTCTGGTGATCCAGGTACGGGTGGCAAGTGCCTGAGGAGCAGAAGCAGCAACCGCCACGTAACGAAAGGGAAGCTGTAGATGTTTAAGAAAAGCTACTGTTAACTGATTTGTTCCAGGAATTGACATTAAATGAGGAGGGCAGAAGACAACGAGGGAAAAGGAAGGAAGGGGGTCAGGGTTCAGGACAAAAAGCGGGATGAGGGGGAGAAACAACAGAAAACCTGAGCAGGAAGGAAACACGAAAGCAAAGCGTTCCAGGCAGGAAATGGGGAGCAGCAGAATCAAGGCACCGAAGCCTTCTGCCTGCCTGGGGAGCCCTTCAGGGCTGGGCCGCAGTCGGCATGGCTGTCAGACGGGAGAGGCTGAAGAAGTCAAGAGGGAGAGGCCAGGGAACCTGTGCCCCAGGCCGCTCACCGTGAGGGAAGGAACGGGACGTGACTGGGCGCTCCAGTGCAGACGCCCACGAGTGTGTGAATTTACACGCTAGCTGTGCCCTTCCTGTGGGATGATTTTTGTGGTGTGTGACTAGGGAAGGTA
>PVKU01012100.1:0-38093 GCA_004027475.1 Anoura caudifer | reverse complement strand
CCCACCCGCTTTGCTTCCTGGATCTGGCCCTCCACTCCCCCCCCAAGTTGGGAGTAGCACTTTACCAGCACCACAAGTGTGTGGATTTCTTCCCCCTCCGATGCCAACGGGCTGGTTCGGCTTAGGGATGAGCCAGGACAAAGGGAGTAGGAAGCAGCCAATAGAGCCTTGCCGACCGATGAAGCCTCTGTACTGGACGAGAATTCAACTGCACAGTAAAAGGTAACACGAATGAGAGCTCATCTTTGCAAAGTTTGTCCGTGCAAGGGAAGCATTTTCCCTTACAACTTGGGAGAATTGCAATTTGATGTGTTTTTAAGTACTGTTCTAAAATATTGAGTGAAACAAGCTGTTATTTAAAATTTTACTTTTCAACAGAAGGATCAAAAGGATAAAACAAGTGACATGTATGTATCAATGCATAAGTTGTTCAGATATCTAAGTAGTTATCTTTTAGAGATAGAGGAATATACAGGGTCTGGCAGAAGTAACACCTGCTTGAGTGTGGTTGGTAGGGTAATAATATGGGGTAATAATTTGCAGTTTTGAACATTTCACCTAACATGCCATGTGGTGTGCTTGAGTGTGATATTGCTATGTTACAGAAATACATGCTTATGACTTTGTAATAAAAATGGGGGCGTTATTTGTGCCGGATTTTTTTTTTTTAAGCATGCATGCCTTACTGCCTAGTGGCAGAACCTCACCCTGACAATAGCTTATAAATGTAAATCAAATCCTTGGGCAGACTGAGTCTTGAAGGAGTTGTTTGCATCTTTCTGAAGGCACAGTCTTGTGTTACTATTGCATTTTGTTTGCAGGTGTCTTTCTCTACACAGATGTGTTACACGAAAACACACGTGTCCACACCCTAGGTGTGAAATAGTTTTGCTTTGAGAATTTTATGCCACTTTTACAGAAGATTGGCAGCACAGTGTGAAGTCTTAAAATTGTAGTTGTGAATGATATTTATGAAGGAATACTAACCCCCAGGCACCCTGGTGCCATGTTACTTATTCACGCATTTTCCGTGGGTTGTGTCCCCTGATCCCCGGGACAGTGCTGTGAGACATGGCTATGGGATGTGCCAGTGAGACAAAAAAAACATGCCCTGTTCATAATTTTTTGAATTTTGTTGGTGTGATGTGGCATGGATTTAGAAGCAGAATATTCATCAGACTTGCTCTCATTTATCATATTAACATTTTTTCTTTCTTTTTAAAAGATTTTATTTATTTTCAGAGGGGAAGGGAGGAAGAAAGAGAGGGAGAGAAACATCAGCCTGTGATTGCCCTCATGTGCCCCCTACTGGGGACCTGGCTTGCAACCCAGGCATGTGCCCTGGCTGGGAATCGAACCCGCAACCCCTTGCTTTGCAGGCTGGCACTCAACCCACTGAGCCACACCAGCCAGGGCAATATTTTTTTCTTTACTGAATCATAGTGTGGGGTTGGGGGGAGAATCTATATATTTACTTCTACCTTTGTTGCTCATCTTCTGTGCAGTTACTCTTTACCTATGTATGTTGCTCTATCGTTTAAACCATGCCCCAAAATAAGTTTATCCAGATATATTATATGAAGTTATTGTGCTGCTGTTGTTTCTGCATGGATCTATCCTTCGTAGGTGGCATTACCTGAACCTGTAGTTACTGTGAAGTCAGGTAACACTGGTACGATGGAAAGGTAGGGAGATGAAAGCTGCATGATCATAAAATGATTTCTTTTTAACACACAAATAATGTACAGTACTGATGAGTCCAGTTAGGGTTGTGAGGTATCAAAACATTTCCTGCGTTCATCTTCCACACTGAGAAGGTTTTCTTTTTCTTTTGAGTTTTTATACACTGCCTAGATAATGGAGAATTCCTGGAAATTATTATTTCCAGGCAACAGTTTCATTCCATATTGATGATATTTTAACTTCCCTATCAAGTTGATAGAAGAAATGGCGGTCTTAAAGAAAAGGAGTATCCTTTCCCTTTTCTCCTTCCTTCCCCCTGTTTGCTTCTGTTCCTTCCTCCAATGTTCCCGTCCTTCTCAACTTCTTCTCATCCTTTTCTCCTCCTCTGCCCTTTTCTTCCCTTCTTCCTTTGTGTTTATGCTGCACCGTGCTCTCCCATAGTTCAGTTTGATGGTTTTTTTCAACTGGTGTTCTGCTTAACTTTAGAGACTCCAGTGCTTCGCTTATTTGGGAAAAAATTGAAGAGCCATCCATAGATTGTCATGAATTTGAGGAATTATTTTCTAAAACTGCTGTGAAGGAAAGGAAGAAGCCTATTTCCGACACCATCACAAAGACCAAGGCTAAACAAGTGAGTACTTGTGTGTTTTCTAAAATCCGACAATGTTTCGAGTACAAGTGTGAACTTTCATTAGAAAAAACTTGGAAATCATTTCCCGGGCTGGATGAAGTCCACAGTCCTTAAGCAGATATTAGAGGTTAGAATTAGATAACATGTGGATAAAGGAGAGTATCCCAAATAGATCAACAAATAATCATCACCAAGTGATAATCTCGGCAATTGCTTGTTTCCAGAATTACTTGTCTGGAAATGTGTTGTCATTTGATTGAAATCAGTCTGAGATGCACTATTATGAATGGAAAGAATGGAAAGAGTGGGCTAAGAGAAACAAGCCAGAAGGCCAGTAGTGTGTAACTGGTGGTGGTTTGGTATTTTGCTGTATTATAATCTCAGCAGATGCTCTGTGGAACCCAGCTACACAGTCCCACTATGTTTGACATGGGGAAGAAAATCTTGTGTCCAGTTCCAGCCTCTCCATTCCCTTCTGCCCAATCCTTTGATCTATCCTGTGACACTTGAGTCATGAAAAGAAAGAGCAGTGCCTTTGGAGAAAAACATTCCCAAGCAGTATTTTCATGTGGTCCACCCAGTGGACTTGATCATGAAATGATGTTGTAAATTTCTCATGAGAGGCATTCAGGAAAGGAGAGTAAACTCCTATAATAATGAGTCGCAGAGAGAAAGTGTTGCTCTTGGTGCCCGTCTTTTACCTTAAATAGGGAGTGGCTACATTTCTTAACATTTTCCGGGGTGGGGGGCAGAGAAATGCATGGAGATAAGAGAATAGCAAGCAGCTCAGTCTTTTGGGGTCAGAGAGGGAGAGACAGGGAGCCCCAAGTGTCCAGTGTTTCCCTGGAGCAGTCTCCCCAGATGAATGGTACCTGGTGGGATGATCCTTAAATTTTGGCCTCTGACCTGGAAGTTGAAGCTAGATGTATGACCCAGAGTTGTTCCCATTCACATGTATTTCTGAGCAGACAGCTCCCACCAGACAGGAGTGGGTTGGATTTGAAAGGGACCGCTGGAGCCCTGGAACTTCTAGTGAGTGGGTGGGCAGGCTCACCCCAGGCCTTTCTATTAACCTGACAATGATGCAAACCCGCACGTTAGGCGGGTGAAATTTTCCGAACCGCTTAATTGTATTGCAGCTGGCGGCTGCTGACCTTAGGTCCGTGGCTCTGGTAAATTAGACAGCACCTGGCACATTGTAGGCACTGAATAAATGTTTGTTTAATGAACAAACCAGCTGACCCAGGGAGGAAGGCTTTATAAAAATCAGTGACTATGCCCAGTAACAGTAAAGATGAAAAACCAGAAAATCATTCATCTCATAGTAATCAGTTTGGCCAGTGTTGCAGTATTAAGGGGAGTAAAGGTAAATGGAAAAGCACATGTTCTCTGGCAGAGGTAAATATTTCAAAAATCATTTCCACGGTCTATCAGAATATAGCACGCTTGGGCTGAGTCATTACTTTCTTCTCGTGCATGGTATCAGAGATGGAAGCTCTGTCTGGAAAGGAATGTGGGAGGAGGGTGTGGCAGCCATGATTGACCCTTGATGAATGGGAAGATGAGACATGGGGTGTCTCTTGTCCAGAGACCAATACTCAGAAAAGCAAGCCATGCCCTTCCTACCTCCCGTCATCACTTTATTCTTTTAAGTGAATACAGAAAAGGAAAATGCCTCATATGTTGCTTGAAACTATAGGATTTCCTGATTTATTTGACATAGTATTCAGTTTTTAGCTGACTAAAATAAGATTTGGCCCTGGCTGGGTAGCTTAGTTGGTTAGAGTGTCACCCCAACATGCTAAGGTTGCAGGTTCAATCCTTGATCAGGGCACATACAAGAATCAACCAATGAATTCATAAAAAAGTAGAACAAGAAATCGATGTTTCTCTGTCTCTCTCTCCCTCCCTTCATTTCTCTCTCTAAAAATTAAATAAATTTTAACAAAAAATAAGGTTTATATCTAACTTATCAAAATTTCAAATTTAGCTAGTTGACATGAGCTGGGCTCTTTGCCTATGAACGTGAATCTGTACTTAACGTCATCTGAGTGCAATCACCTACCTCCTTCATTGAGATGGTTCATAAACAGGCATTTCATAAACTGTGGGTAGGAGACTTTGCCAATGTGATCATTTACACTGTTGACGGCGATGCTACTGTTTGCCTTCAGCTTCAAGCAGGGTTTAGGGCACAGTCCACATGGTGACTCCAGATGAGCTTGTTAAGCATCTTCTTGGCCTGGGTATTCATATTGAGCTCTGCATTTCAGGTCTGTTTCTGGAGGGATAAAGTACATTTCCCTGTATGTTGGAGAGGGAAAAATCTGCTTCCAAGTGATATATTGCTGAAGAAACTGACTTTTATTGAATGTCGTTGTATTTGGAAGAAAACCCTATCGTTCCATCTACTTGAGACATTTAACATTTTGTTTAAGGAAAATGTATTCTCAGGATGCATGCAAATCATTCCCCCTTTTATGGGAAATGCGTTCTGATTGTATGTGCAGACATTTTGGTACCTCGTGATTCATTTCCAGTGAAATTAATAGCCTTCAATACTGTGGCATATGTTTAAGGAGGAATTTAAAGCAATTTTTAAATTCACTAGAAGCTAGAAATTTTGTTTTTCTTTAAATATCTAAAAATAGTCAAATAATTCTTCTGTGATCTGTCTTATTGAAAGTTAGGCAGTGGTCAAACACAATGGTATTTGATGAGGTGCCTGTGCTGTGGTTACTCTATGGGAAAAGACTGTTTCATTGTGATGCGGAAAGACTCGTTAGCTGTGCACCTTGCCCTCCGACATAAAGAGAAAGAGGGTTATTCTGTGGACACCGAAACAAGTACTACTCATGAATATCTTGTGTTTCTAAGTGCTTTTTCCTCCAAAAACTGTATCATAAAACATTTAACTTTTTTCATGAATCATGTATTTATGTTCTGTGATGACCTCTTAGGTTACTCTCCTTTATTTTGAATCACATGAAAAACACAAGGAGATTAGTTGAAAAGGTAAATGGGAGTTTTTCAGAATAGGATGTGTCCTAATCCTCCTCACCAAATGAGTTTGATACTTATACATCAGAATTAAATATCAACCTGGTAATGTAACAGAACACCAACCACTCCATCTCTTAAGGAATCAAGAGGAAAATAAAAAATGGTCTCCTATGAGGTCAGTGTTTCAACATCTATTCCCATACAAACTTGCTCATTTTTAAGAAATACTCAAGAACTAGTAAACACTCAGCCAAACCCCCACTCTATTGCCACGGTAACTGAGTGATTATTAACACTGATAATGACTCTTTACTTCAGGAGTTTTCTGTGTTCAAATAAAGGCTAAGTTTAACCCAAGCAGTAGCAGCATCAGCAGCAATACTAGTTATAATCAGGGTAATTATGAAGACAATAGTGATAATAACCATGGAAACCACAAGCCATGTTGTCTTTATTTATCATATGTCACTCATTATTTTTGGACCCTTATACTAACTTCTTTTTATGAAATTCTTTTTACATTTTACTATTTTTTAAAATTATTTTATTTTATTTTTTTTAAAGATTTATTTATTCACTTATTTTTAGAGAGGGGAAGTGAGGGAGAAAGGGAAGGAGGGAAACATCAATGTGTGGTTGCTTCTTGAGCACCCCTTACTGGGGACCTGGCCTACAGTCCAGGCATAGGCCTTAGACTGAGAATCAAACCAGCGACCCTTTGATTTGCAGGCTGGTGCTCAGTCCACTGAGTCACACCAGCCAGGGCCATTTTACTGTTCTGATTGATGATTTCTGCTATTCTGTTTTCCAGATCACTAATCCACTCTTCATGTTAACAAATTTTCTGTTGATTCCTTGTAGTGTGTTTTTCACTGTGGTGATTGTATTCATCATCTGTGATTGGTTCTTAGTTATATTTTCTGACTCTATGGAAATGCTCTCTCTCTGAGCTCCTCTCTTCTCCTCTCCAGATTGTTGAGCATCCTTATGGTCCATTCTTTGAATTCTTTATCAGGCAAATTACTTAATCTTCATTTCATCAGAGTCATTTTCCTTCATTTGAGGCATATTCGTCTGTCTCCCCATTTTGTTTGACTTTCTGTGTTTGCTCCTATGAATTAAATGAAATGGTTCTCTCTCCCAAACGTGAAAAAGTAGTCTCGCAGAGAAATGGCCTCTGTGTAGAATGTGCCTGGTGGTTTGGCAGGTTGGTGGGAGTCAGGGTGGACACATGCATTACCAGTGAAGCATCCTTGCTCGCAGTGTCCCCGGGTATCTTGGCGAGCAGGAGCTGGTTTGGGGCCAGGCTGGTGTGCTAGTGGATGTGGTAGCTGCGTGTCCCAGCTGTCTACAGAACACGTATTTTCTGTAGAGGATTTGAATTTGCATTGGTTTACATATACTTTCAGTAGTTGGGTGACTGTAGTTATACTTACAAAAATGTATGTGGAGACATTTTTAAAGGCTTTTCCGTATTCTAACAGATTTTGACAAGTGCATAAACTATGATGCCACCAAACACGACACTTGTTCAGTTAAACAAAACTTTACCTGAGTAGTGTGAGATTCAGACGTATGAGTTGCTGTACGTAGCAAAAAATGAGGGCCGTTGGTTTGGGTGGCAGGTAAACAGGGGCTGGAGACGTACCGCCCCTGATGATAAACCTCACCAAATGCCATGCGATGATAGTTTTGATCACCCCAGCACAGAAAAAGGAGCCATCTTTGTAAAATATGTCTTCAGCATATAATGTCTAGTCAAATTTTAAAAATTGGTAGGACAACCTACTCCCCACAGCATAAATCTGCACACAGAAGTTAACAAGAGAATAAGAAGGAACTGTGTTGCTTTTTAAATACATACCTGATACTTGTGCATCTATTTAATGCCATGTAAATGAACCTCTTCCTGGGTTCCTTCTGTTCTGTTGACATGCTTTACCCACAGAGTGGGGGCGAAAAACAGTTTGTGATAGTTAGATATTTCTTGGGCTTCATTCAGCCTCTGGAAGTCTGATTAGAAAAAGAGATATTTGAATCTGCTACTTATTATAAGGGGAGGTAATAAAAGGAATTCTGAGAATTCCTGTTTAGTACAGATGTAATTGTTAAGGAATTAAGACATTTGTTATCCTGTTCAATCTTTCCATTGTTTTTGCTTAACTTGACTTGTAAAAAAGGCCCTTTTTTGCTGTTTTGTAAAAATTCTTCATAACAATGGGAAAAGAAACATTTATCATTCCAGCGTTCCTCTCAGGGCACGTATAACGTAATGCCCGGTCTGTGGGGGCGTTGGGGCGCCGCGTGTGCTGCTGCCCAAACGGTGTTGCTGCAAGTAGCGAGTGGCCCGAACAGGAAACGGGCGTGTGTGTTTTACTTGTGCATCTTTGTTTTACTTTTCTTTATTGCAAGTATTTATTTGTAAATTAAAAATGTTTTATCACAGTTGATAGATAACCTAAGTTATAATCTGAGTAGCAGAAGTTTCATGTTTTTATAGTGGTGTTAGTTTTCCTGTTGTCACTGGCAAGAGTGAATTTCAGTTGATTTGGACAGTTACGTTCAGTCTTTTAGGCTGAAGACAATGATGTCTGAAGCATCAGATATCTTATAATAATACAATTTGGATTTGTTTTGGGAATACATAATAAACATTTGGTACTTTGTAACTTTTAGTATAACATCTGTTTTTAATAGACTACATTCCTATTGCAAGCCTTAAAAATATATTTACATAGAAAACCACATCAAAATCCAAAGCTATAATTAGACAAACATAGGTTTTGTGGAATCTGGATTTGTTTTAGATGTTAAAAGATTTATTATTTTTTGAAGATGCTATTCCTATAACTATTTGTAGAACATACCCAATCAATTCAAATAATGCAACAATAATAACCTCTCTTTTAATTTTTTTTTTCAGCCAGAATATTGTTTTTATACTTCTAAGTATATGGCTTAAAAATAAAACTTAATGGCATAATAAAAAGGAAGTATAATTACACTAATGATTTTTGACCTTCGTAGATTATATTAAGAAAATTATATTTGATTAATTGCACACTGGAATTGCACAAAATTCAGTCATGGTGCTGAAGGTTAATTCTTTTGGACTTTATGTATTGATGTTAAGATTCTGTTGGGTTATATATACAAAAGGAGCAGTGATTTTTAATAGCTCCAACGTCCTGTTTATCATGACCCATAGGCATCGAAGAAAGGGTTGTTTGGAAAGTTCCTTTAAGATTCATTACCTTATTATGATCATCTCTGTATACTAAAACTCATTCTTGCAAAACCGTAAGGAAAGGTTTTTGCTCGTTGATAGAACCTCAGTTCTATTTGGAGCAGAGGGTGGGGGGTGTTTTCTCAATTCTGCTGCTATGGATGGAACAGCTAGCTACTCAGAGAACCCCGTGAGACTAATGGAAGGGGGACCCCGACTACTTCTGGTGTTGCACCCCTTTTGTGGTCTGATGGGAGCTGCGTTATCCATGTCAGCAGAGAGTAGACCAAAGAAAAGAAGCTCTGTTCCAGGTACAGCACAGAGGTTTCTCGAGGGCTAATTAGTATATAACATGCTACGAGAGACACTATTTTGATAATTAGTTCTGTTGGGGTAAGTGCTGTGGGCCATGAGCACTTGGGCAGAGCATACTGGCTGGACTTAGGGGGAGGCTGTATGGAGGAGTTGATATTTAAACTGGCCCTTGAGTAGTTTATTTTGTTTGCATATGTGAAGAGGATTAAGGGAAGAATTTCGAAAATAACAGTGCGTGCATTGATTCCCTTGCATCGCATTTAAAAGCATAATAAATCAGTCAGTGTTGTAGCAGGCTTCTCCAGTGTCCTGGAAGCTGCTGTCTGAGGTTTCAGGAAAGTGAGTGCAGGCTGTTGATATTCATTCCCCTTGGCTGAATGTGTTTCCTGCTCATCCTCCTAGAAAAAGTCTCTACTTTTGTTACTAGACAGAAGAGTAAGAACTGAATTTAGATAAATTAGATTTGAAGTTGATTTTGATGACTTGGTACTACATAGGGGCATGTATATTTCTTTACCATGGACAGCAACAGGAATTTGGATTATCCCAGAGCAAAGGAGAATTGTATTCCTTATTGGACTCACATGGTTAGCAAGCACCTACCTTTTGCCTGTGGGAAGTGATGCTGGTGGCACTGGTCAGCTTGTTCACAGGGTACCTCCGTGTGACCTAAGCTAAAAAATGGTTCCAGTTATTTGAGGACACACATTTAAGACTTAGAAGAAAAATTAATGTTCTTATATACATAAGAACATGTCTTATACATGTCTTATTATATGTCTCTAATTTTCTTTTCATTTTAAATGCTTTAAATTTAAGCCAAAATATAAACTTGTTTCTTTTTCAAAGCCATGTTTATAATGGAAGTTTTCTGACATTTTTGCTTAATTTTTGGTTAAACGATAATACATGGATTTAAAAAAAGTGTAGAATTTGTAACTTGAAACTCTGTCTGAAGTACCTGAACAAGTTTGGGGGTGGGCCTTCTAGATCAGCAGAATAAGCAGCTGGGCAGGTCCTCTCCCCAGTAAAGCAACGTTTTAACTGGTGGAAATTATAATAAAAAGCATTTATTTAAAAAAATCTACTAGAACTCGGTAAGATCAGTGAGTCTATGCCATCTGAATCAGGACCCTCTCCAGTAGCAACCAACCCAACTGTGTGGTGTGGTAACTCTATCCCAGGCCTGTGCCACCAAGAAGACAGGGGTCCCTCTCCTTGCAGCTCTATCTCTACAGCTATGACTTTATCTTAGAAGAGGCAGATGCTGGCACTCCTGATTTCCCCAGTCCCTTATTGCAGAATCTGTGTTTCAGGCAGCCATGGAGAGCTAAGGATGGAGGCAGTGAAGGGACCTCCACAGATCACAGTCAGCTCTGGATGTCAGGAAGGCTGTGTACCTCGTGCATGGCACACACTCCGGAGCAATCAGAGCAAGACATGGGACACCATGAGAGCGTTCCCCAAACCTCACAGACTTATTAAAGTCAAGTGGAAGCTTCACTGGCCTGAGTCTTAAACATACTTTTGTCCAAACTTTTACTGACCAGTATTCTACTTTGACCCAGGGACAACTCCTAAGCCAGGTTTAAAAATAGTATCAGTCTTTTCTGGCAGCCTGGAAGCTATGTGCATGCCAAGACCATACCCTCTTGGGAGAAATTAGAGAAAGTCTACATTACTAGTTCTTGGCTGAATGTGGGAAGAAATTCTGTAAATTCCCTCTAAGGCATGACCTCCCCTACCCCACACCCAACACGAATAATTAAGGGTAAAGCCCCAAGTAGTTAAGAGGACTGAGGCACAGTCTTTGACCAATAAGTGGCTCATGGCCACCCAGGGGTGACTCCTAAATTGCCAAACTAAGAGATAAACATGGCGGGAGAGCACAGCAGCAACAGACTTCGCTGAACCAGTGTCGCTGTCACTAAGCACATCAGCAAACAACGAGAAGAGTAAGCTCTGGAGCAGGGGTGGGGAAATCCAGGTCAAGAGTTGGGACAATATATTTTCTGAAATGTCTGCTTTTCAGTAAAATAAATAGGTATAAAAGAAACATGTATGATTCATACAGGAAAGCAAATAAACAAAAACATTATTCAAGGGGCTCATATATTGTACTTATAGACATAGCATTCAAAGCACCCATTCTAAAAATCTCCAATGAATTAAGGAAATTATTTCTCAGAAATAAAAGAAGGTCTGATGACAAGGTCATATCACATTGATAATACCAGTAAAAAGAGAAATTATTTAAAAATTCTGGAGTTGAAAAGTAAAATAACCAAAATGAAAAAAAAAATCTCTAGTTTTTTTGACAATTCGTTTTTGGTGGCAGAAAAAACAGTCAGCAAATTTGAAGGTAAATCGGTAGAAACTGAGAAAAAAGGGAAATGTCAAACTCAGAAAAATGTGGACGCCATTAAGTGCCTGGTGCATATGAATGTGAGCACCAGAAGAAGAGATATTGTACAAAAGGTAGAAACATATTTGAAGTTATAATGGCTGAAAACTTCCCAAATTTGATGAAAAACATTAATATATGCATCTAAGTTCAGTGAACTTTAAGTAGGTAAACATGAAGAGATCCACACCTATTTATATTTTTGTCAAAATGTTGAAAGTCAAAGATAAAGGAAAAAAATCTTGAAAGCAGTAAGAGAAAAACAACTCATTACATAAAAGGAACCCCCCCAAAAAATATTAACAGCAGACTTAGAATTAACAGAGGCCAAGGGGCAATGGGATGTCATGTTCAAATGCTGAAAGTGAAAGTCATTCACTAAACATCCTGTATGTAGCAAAACCATTTTTCAGAAATGAAGGTGAAATAAAGGCATTCTCAGAAAATCAAAAACTAAGAGAATTTGTTGCTAGAATACAGGTCCTCAAGAATATTGGAGGAAGTTCTTCAGGCTGAAAATAAATGACATCACACAGTGATATGAAATCGCTTGCACAAAAAAAGATCTCTAATAAACATCATTTTATCCACAAAAAGATAATATAACTGAATGTTTCTTCTTTATTCATTTGGCTGACTTTAAAAACAACTGCATGGAACAATTGTAATGTATTTGAGAACAATGAAGCAAAGGAGACTGGTAGAAACTAAGCTGTATTAGAGTAAGGAAGTTATATGATAATTTAGATCTTTAGGAAGAAATGAAGACAACAATAAAGGACAAATAAAAAGGTTAATATAACAAACTAAAATATATATATATATTTCTCCTCTGTCAACTTCTCTAAAAGACATAAGATTATATAAACTGATCGTTATAACACATTACACCGCATGTAGATGATACACAGTGTATGCATAACAGTAATAGCACAAAGGTGGGAAGCGGATGTAGCTGTAGGGAAGTAAGGTTTCTACATTTCTGGGATTAAGTCAGTATAAATCTGAAGTAGATTCTGGTAAACTAACACACATTGTAATCCCTAGAGCAACCACAATGAAAACTCAAATATAAAATTAAGTAAAAAGTAATTAAATATTCAGTTAATGCCTTTAATATCCTTTCAGTAAAAAAGAAAGCTGTTAAAGAGGAATAGGGGAATGCAAAAAGAGCGTATACAGAAAACAAAGCGAAAAATAGCAGATGTAACTTGAACCATATTAATAATAATATTAAATGTTATTCAAAAGGCACACATTGTTTAAAAAAATCTAAGTATAGTATTATGAGACAAACTTTAGATTCAAGGATATAAATTAGTTGAAAGTCCTCACCAAATACTATCAAAGTGAATCTAGCAACATATACAAAGGATTACACGCTAGGGCCAATTGGGATTTATTCTAGGAATGCAATATTTTAGATATGAAAATCAATTAATGTTACATAAAATAAAATAAAGGGCCAAAACCATATAAACATCTCAATAGTTGCAGAAAGAGAAGTTGACAAAATTCTATACCCTTTCATGACAAAAAATGCCCAACAAACTGGGAATAGAAGGGAACTTCTCACAGTGATAGAAAGCACCTGTGAAAATCCTGCAGCTCACATCAGAGACTGAATGCTTTTCCTTTAAGATCAGGAAGAAGACAAGGACGTATCTTCTCACCACTTCTTTTTAACAATATACTGGAGGTGCTAGTCAGAGCAGTTAGGTAAGAAAAAGAATAAATTGCACCTACATTGGAAGAAGTAAAACTGTCTTCTATTTTGCAGATGATGTAGTCTTGTATATTAAAATTTTTAGACACTAGCAATTAGCATTGTGAAAATGTGATTAGAAAAACAATTCCCATCATAATAGTGTCACAAAAATAAAAAAAAATACTTGGGTATAAATTGAACAAAAGAAGTACAAGAATTATACAACTAAAAGTTGCTGAAGGAAATTAAAGAGGATCTAAATACAGGGAACGACATGCCACAGGCATAGATTAGAAAACTTATTGTTAAGGTGGCCATACTCACTAAATTGTCCTGCATATTCCATCAGATTCTAGCGACATCCAAACTGCCTATTTTTTCCCCAGATATTGACAAGCTGTTGTTGAAAATTTGCATGAAAATACAAGGGACCTAGAATAATCAAAACAATCACAACAAAATAGAGTCAGAGGACTCACAGTAATTAAGACAGTGTGGTATTGGCATATGGAGAGATGTAATTGGCCAATGGAATGGAATTAAGAGTTGGAAATAAGCTTTTCCTTTTATGGTTTATTAATTTTTGACAATGGTATGAAGACAGTTTAAGAGCAAAGGAAAAGTCGTTTCAATATATGGTTCTGAGACACTATATACTCACATGTAAAAAAAGTGAATTTGTACCTCTACCTCATACTATGAACGAAAGTTAACATAGCCTTGAATGTAAGAGCTAAAATAATAACACTCAGAAGAAAACATAGGAGTAAGTCTTCCTGACCTTAGATTAAGCAGTGGTTTCTTAGATGTGACTACAAAAGCACATAGGAAAAAGGAAAAAGGTGAGATGGACAACATCAAGATGAACAATATTTGTGCTGCCAAAAATACTATCAAAAACATGAAGACCCACAGAATTGCAGACAATATATGCAAATCATATATCTGATTATGGGTTAATATTCTGAATATATAATGAGTTCTTACAACTCAACAACAAAAGAGCCTGATTGAGAAATGAGCAAAGAATATGAATAGACATTTCTCCAAGTGTACCACTGGTTAATAAGCACATGAAAAGATGCTCAACATCGTTAGCATTAGGGAAGCGAAAGCCAAAACCACAATCTCACACCACTTCACGTGTTGTCTGGAAACAGGAGCTCTTGTGCATCGGCTGGTGGGAATGAAAAGCATGGTACAGCCATTTGGGTTTCACTAAGAATTCCAACTCTGAATCTAGTCATTCATGCATTTACCAAAGTCTGTTTTTCTTAAGAGGAAGCAAATATTTTTCTGGTAGCTTTAGTTACCCATAGAGAATAATCATGACATCAGACCAGAATATTCCGGAGAAATATTTTTTCAAGCTTAAAAACTTGTAAGATAAACTTTTTCCCATCCTAAAAATATATTGTCAAAAGTGTAAGCATTTTTAAACCTACAGAACAATATAGTTTTATAGGCTTTAGGGGTTCCATTAACTTCTGAAGGAGAAATTTATATCTTTTATCTTTGCTTTTGATGAAAAGACTTAGGATACGTGGACTGTGATTTTTCTCTTTAGGAGTATGGGCCCTGGAAATAGAACTGAACTCCTTTAGAACCCCACCAGACTGTTCTTAAACAGAATCACCAGAATTCCCCAGAAAATAGATTTGCTGTTTATGAAGGTTATGTCCACTGTTGGTTTAACTTTGACTGTACATGGGTTTATTGCCTTTCTCAATGGAAGCTTCAAAGAATTTTCGCGCTCTCAAATGCTCATGCATGAAAGAGAACTGGAAGCCAAATCTAAGAGCCTCTGTGTTGTTTTAATGTACACACTGAATGAACGCGTGTAGCGGAGGAGATTTGCATTATTGAACCTAAATGCAAGCGCACAGATTGAAAGTGGCCCATTCTGGCCCTCTGCAGCTCCCTGGCTCTCTTCCTGTCTCTCAAATGTAACGTTTGATGTTCTCTTGGGACTGACGTCACTCGGAGCGAAGGCCAAAAACTGTTGATTTTTTGGTGGCGTAGTTAATGATGCCTCCATCAAAGAAGCAAGACTTAATTTACTGCTAATTATCATACCATTGTATTGTTTTCATGTATGTTTAGCCTCAAAAAAAAAAATACCCACACAAAGAAGAATCTTGAGTGTGGTGGGTGTATTGAATTGTTTTATATGACATTGTGTCAGGATTAAAAATTAATGAATTACCTATCCTTCCATGATTGATAAGTTTTAGCTAGGGTAGGAAACGAGACATAAAAAAAAATATCAAATTTTAGGATACATTTTAATAAAATCTAGTAGAAACCTTGCTACCTAAAACTTGTTGGGAAAGAAAATGTCAATAGTATAAATGAACTTGAAATGAGAGCAGAAAGAAAAATGAACAGGAAAGAGCCATGGTCAGCTAAGGCTGTCTAGGGCATTTCTTTCTCTCTCTCTCTTTCTCTTTATTTTTCTGTGTAGCTATAAAAATCACTGTGTTCTGAGATGAATGTTAGCAGGAATGTAAGCAAGGTTTTTCTTTAATTGATCCATTTGGCAGTCTTTATGTATAGGTTTGTGTGTTCTTCCACATGGACTCTGTCATTAAATATTTTCATAATGCATACACAGGTCATTCTTTATCATTTCTTAGCTCTAAGGATAATACCAAATAACTTATTTTTTAGTACTTTTATATATAATCTTTTACTTGAGGCCCTTTTTATTAAAGTTTTGTATACTTTAATCAATTATTATTATAAGTCAAGTTTTTCATAATTAGGATGGAATTTCTCCTGCTTTTTTCTAGCGCCCAACAATCAAAACTGGCATGTTCTTTAAGCACCACTAGAAGCTAGAATTTGAGTTGTGATCCACCTGATGCTTTTTAAATTATCGGCCTTATTTTTTACGACCTAGGTCAGCATATAGGGCTCCATAAAAATTGGCTTTGAGCTAGTCTCCACCCTTTGAATTGGCAAGAACAGACAAAAGTCACTTTTTTTTCTTTGAAAGTAGGGTTACAGTGCTTCCCTACTAAGGCCAGATAGACTTGGCTGGTTTTTTTGTAAGTAAACACTTTTGTAAAAACTTCCTTTTGAATATCACTACACAGGAAACAGGCGGAGAATTCTCATCCTTGAAACAAAACAAAAACTCATTTAGATTGTCTTTTGGTATTCCATGGTAAGTCTTTTAAAAGTAAAACAATACAAAGCAGTCAAATAAAAGAACCAAACAAATTTCCCCTTCTGAAAATTAGAAATATTTCCCCATTTTTCTATCAGGTATGGAAAAAGTGTGGTTTTATTCAAAATCTCATCATTAAAACAGACATGAAGAAAAAACTCCAACAGCAGGGTGCTTCATTTATTCTGAATGTTTTGGTGATATAAAAATTGAAATGGGAAGGGAACAGGTGCTAATGGAAATATACAGCATTCATTAAAAAAATAAAATAAGCAAATATACTCTTGGCTAAATTAGAATAGTATATATAATCAGGAGGAAAACACAGCTTCTGAATAGAAATGTGCAGGCGTAGAAGTTTGAGACACTGAGCTGTTCAGTCCAGAGTGATGTCTGAGGATCTTGGCGTGGTTACAGTGTTGACTTGAGTTAATACGTGAACCGATGTGGTGGTTTGCATTTTCCAACTTAAGACATTGTTTATTGAGAGATTTTCTACCTTAACAGAGTAAAGCCCTATGTGAGGCGATGCTCTTTGGTGTTATGTTATTCAACCAATGTCTTCAAGGAGGAGAAACAGTGGTGAGCCACGCAGCCCTCCTGTGAACTTCCCAGGTCTTCGTTATTCTTCTGAGTTTCTTCTTTCAAAAAAAATTTCTGTTCTCCAAAACTTTTCTAGGTGCTTCTTGAATTCGTTTATACCCACTGCTTAGTTTTCTTCCTGGTAACGTGTTCCATATGTTTTCTTCACTTTTGCAGGAAATATTGTTACCTATATCTGGATTTAGCACAAGTATCCTAACATTTATGTTATTGAGTCTCTCCCATTCTCTTACCTAATTGGAAATCATGCAACATTTTGGAATTAAAGGCTGGCTTTAAAAATCTTTTTCATATATTTATAAACTTTTTTTTTTTTAGCCAGGCCACTAAGATTTTAATGTTTTAGAGGAATGAGTACAGCTCTTTGAACTGTACTTAAAATTTCACACTGTTCAATAATCTACTCTTTTCTACATTCCATGTTGAGATACAAATAACGTTCCAAGTATTGCAACCAGTATTGCACGCAGAATTATAGAATGGATGTTTAACACTTGGCTCATACCACATAGTAATTTGTTGTTTGTTCTTGGTTTGCCCTCTTTTTTCTTAATCCAACTTCACAAGTCATGCTTGCCATTCTTGAACGTGCTAACATGGCTTAGAGATTTCACTGCCCTGTTTTAATAACCGTCCCATCCCTTGCTCATAATAGCGTACTGCAGGTTTTTCTTTTGGCTGGGCCACCCAGGGCTGTGTTGAATATGTTATTGTCATCACTGTGTGGTCTTGCTGTTTTGCTTATGTATTTATTGTATCTTTTCTGCATCTCCTTACACAAATATTGTAATTTTAAAATGTGAGCATTATAAATTTTCAGTGGTTTGCGTATTGCTCATGCTTCTTTTACTCATCATACTTGCACAGGCACTTAATAAACTCAAGTTCCTAGGAAACTATCGAATATGGGTCTATCTTCTTTTCAGGTTTCCTTTGCAAAACATGGGAAACCATGACTCTCGCTAAGATTGTTGTGTTGATTTTTTCTAACTACACAGAAGTCATTTGAAGGGATTAACGTAGCATCTTTACCAAGACTCATGGTAAGGTTCACAGAAAGGTTGACATTTGAAAAGATGTTGCTTGTTCTGAAAAACTCAATAAAGTAATCTTAGGGGGATGGGACCCGGACTCACTCACTGCTTAGGCATGATACTGTACTATTGCATTCTTCCTCTTTCTGTATTTTCGTACAAAGAAGCAGAAGCATGGAGCAGGTCTCAAACATCACACATTGATCTCTTTCCCACTCTGACAACCAAAGTAGGCCATTCGGATGATCTGGAAAGGGGACATGGCATTCAGACAACTACTGTGATACCTGCTGCTGGCAATCTGTGTCATTCGCAGTTCCTTTAACGTCTGGGGCATGTGTGGTTCAGCCTTTCGCGCAGATGAAGGAGATGTGGGCAGGGGTAGAGTTGCTACAGTGCATGAGTTCATTCACCCCTGGATCCTTC
This sequence comes from Anoura caudifer, assembly GCA_004027475.1. Taxonomy (NCBI): domain Eukaryota; kingdom Metazoa; phylum Chordata; class Mammalia; order Chiroptera; family Phyllostomidae; genus Anoura; species Anoura caudifer. The sequence continues at coordinate 19,888 of PVKU01012100.1, read as the reverse complement.
TAATGAATAAGATATTTTAGACAAATCGATAGCTGTGGTAGTTGGTTCATGACTTTTCATTCATTTCAGTCAGTCTGTCCTTTAGCCCATACTGTCAGCTAGTTTTTTTTTTTTTTTAGGGGAAAAGTGGGGGGGGGGAAGGCAGAAAAAATTCAAACAAGTGATTGAATTTTTTTTGCATTGACCACCTCCCCAGGTGACACTCCTCCTCCCCCCACCCCACCATGGTCCTTACCTTCTTCCAGATGACCCCTGAAAAGAGGAGCCAAAGGTGAGGAGGGCGAAAGAAACTTTACACACTGGGCAGAGCCTCTGTCGAAGATGTCAAGTGTGTACAGACCTTCCAGAAAAGGGAAAGCCCAGTGTAGAAGAAAGGGTGACAGGCTCTGGAAGGGTGAGTGCGCTGAGCATTGTATGTGAAGATGCTGATTGGTGTCTCTTTCAGCCCAAATCTGGCTTGAGTTTGCATGTCTGTTTTTTAACCCTTACCACAAATAGACATATGTCACGCTTGTCGTAATTGTGCTGTTGGAGAATGATCATATGACTTCTGCTTCAGGAGATGTATAAAAACTTTCTCTTGTTTCCCAAAAGCTACGGGTATATTGATCTCTCCACGGATTAGTTATAATTAGAAATGGTGTTGAATCAGATGAGTATAGTACCTGTATTCCCTGTGGTCCTTCTGAGGAAAAAAAGGGTTATTCTGTTCTTGACTAGCTAGATTCCTGACCTTATTCTGAAGTCATGTTTCATCAAAGCAACTACACAAACTCGAACCATTCTCTTTCCTGCCTCTACTTGAGTTACTAGTTTTCTGGCTTCTAGTTCAAAAATTGGAAAGGGAGAAAAAGAGGATGCCTGAGATATTGCAATAAATCAGCCTGAGATATTGCAATAAATCAAGAATGACACCTTACTGTCCCGGGGTAACCCTATAAACAGAGCCTGGATGTCATTCTTGCATGATTATAAATAGAGAGACTTCCAGGCCATATCAATCTGAGATGAAGTTACAGAGGTTCAAAAAAAATTGCTGTGCTATTCATGTGCTTTTCTTTGAAAAACATCTTTTCATTTAGATCAGTTACTGGTTTGTTAAATACCTAATTATGCATCAGTGAACCCTCAAGAATTTCCAGTCTTCAGATGGTTGAAGTTAACCAATACCTCTGAGAATAAGGATCCATTGGTAATTCCATCCCCTTTCCCCAGGTATCACAGTTGGGATGGCAAAAAGAATTGCACTCCAAAAGTCTGCTAACTTATTCATAGTCATTCCTGGTTACTCATACATTCTCTTTTTAAAAAATGCTTTAGGGTATTTATGTCTATTATATTATGTGTGCAGTCCCCCTCCTTCCTACCTAGGAGATTGTTTTTGGTCCAGAATGAACTTGTTCTTGCTGTGGATTGCCATAAAGAAGGTGGGTTCATCATGCACACCCAAGCAGATTTGGTCCATGAGTGATCTATGAAAGGTGTGAGCTTCTGTTGAGAAGTAAGGCTTTTTTGCACGGCTTCAGTTCTTGGCATTCACTTAGTTCTGTTGACAGAAAAGTTGATTTCCTTCCAGGTGGTTATCTGGAAATGGATTTTTCTCTCCCCTCACTAGCATTCATCATTCTGTTAGAATGGAAGCTTTAGCTTCAGAGAATCTGGGAGGCGTTTAACTGCGTACTGCAGGCCCCTAACATATAGTAAGACATTCAGGGTATGGGGTCCTTACCAGTGTTAAAGGTGATATTTTAAATCATCAGACTTTTTGAAAGTGCCTTATAGAAATTGAACTGTTCTAGGGTTCCCCCTGCCAGGGGCTTTATTTTCCACTTGTTTGCTACTTTGGAAGTGCCTTTAGAAAGTTGAAAGTAACTCTTTCTTTCCAAGTCTTCTAAAATTCAGTATCGCTTCCGCCAAGAGTAGCGGAGGGTAGGAGGGATGTGATCTTTCAGACAAATGGACCAGATAGGGAAGTGGTTAGGATTTGGATATGAGGTCCTCAGGTTATATCAAAAAACCACAACAAAAAATAATTTGAAGGCTAGGTTTTTTTCTTTAAATAAAAGTTAATCCACCTATTTTAGTACTGATGATTTCTGTTGATGGATGATTCTTGAGCATATAATTAACAAGTATTGTTAGATGAGTTACCACCAACTTCAGAGATGTTGAGAGATTTTTACAAGACCCCTTCGCTGTCGTTCAGTCAGTCTTGGCTCAGCTATGCACATCAGCTGCTGGAGCCCTGAGCTCACCCCTGTGATTGACCATGTAATTTCATGTGTCTGGTCCTGCCCATTATCAGTTTCCTGCCCTGGGCAATTGTTACTATGCATTTTGTTTATTGTTCTGCATTTCCAGTGTCTTTCCCTTCTTTGGAGTTTTAGAAATAGACTGATTCAGTCCTCCAGCTGGCCTTTTATCTTGGGATGGAATCACTTACGGGCTGGGACACGTGGCTTCCCCGCATATTGAGTCATTGTGCAGAAACAAAAGGGAATTTCATAGAAACAGTATGATAACCAGAGGTCCCATGTGGCATTCGTTCTCTCCCAGACCATTTGTTGACTGCTAACTCTGTGAGGCACTGAGCTCAGTGCTTTGGCTTTGTGGGGTCGGGTAGGGAGATTGCAGAACGAGACTGGGCCATGAGAAAAGGTCAGCATTCAGTTATCCGCATAGAATTCTAGAGGATACTCGAGTCTCTTTGTTTTCTTGCTGCCCCAGATTGAAGAGAGTAGTGCTCAGGTGGGGTAAACCAACTTTCATAATCCCAAATAGCATCTGATTCTGAAATTGCTTTCATTTGACTTGTGAATGTATCTTTTAGAAAAGATGATTTACTTTGTTATTATTTTGATATGACTTGGTTTGTCTTCTGCAAACATATTACCCATGGATTCTAGGAGTGTCCCAGCATGAAGTGGCTGGACAAATCCAATCCAGAAATAAACATTGGCCATAGTGCTTTCCAAGGATGCTTGGATAATTATAGATCATTCAAAACTGTTTTTAATGGAACATCTTTATGCAGCCGACCATAGTATTGACATGCTTTAGCTTATCTGTTAGAACTTTGTTCAATCGCTATGTTTATGTCTAACACTGTGTGTTTCTATACTCACTGCTTCTAAACTCTCAGCCTCTGGTCATGGATAAAGGGATTAAACTCATTTGGTGAATATCAAACTTAGTGTAGCCGTCCTTCCTGTGTGTGTTTCTGTAGACCTTGTATCGGAGACCATCGACGTGTGTGACACTTTCTGAAACACATGATTGGTTTAGAGACTCCTGGGTGATTTTGCTCTGAGATATGCAGTAATTTTATTCCAACTATGTTTGTAAAGCTCTAGGAAAATGATTGAAAATCATAAAGTTTTATTTGTTTCATTTCATGAGTTAACACCAAAGTTTCACGGTTCCAGAAGTTTTGCTCTCAGGTGTGGATATTCAAGAGAAATCAGTTCACTTGCCTGAGAAAATATGTGTGTATGACTGCTTGTAGTAGCAGTTATATAACTTGTTATAGTTCTAAACCGAAAACACTCCAAATATTCATCATGATTAGAATGGCAGAATGAATTGTGTTATAACTACACAGTGGAATAGTATACAGAAATGAAAAAAATCACCTACCATTATACTCTGCAATCTGGTGGATTTCAGACACAAAGGCAAACATAAACAGTATGGGCCCATTTACATGATATTCAAGATCAAGCAACAGAATCTGTGGCAGTGGAAGTCAGAATGGGACTTTGAGCGGAAATATTGGTAGGAAAGAGGTATGAATGGAGCCTTCAAGAGTGCTAGTAATGTTGTGTGTAGGGACCTAAGTGATGATTACAACCATATATACATATGCAAAAATTAATTAAACTGCTTACTTGCATTTTCTTCACTTTACTATAGTTGTAATTCAATAACAGTATTTAAAAATTGTTTTAAAAAGTAACCACTTTAGAAAAACTATGTATTGAAAAGGAAAGCACTAACTTGATGCTCTGGGACAAAAGACTTAAAGATGTCCTTAGGTATATGAATAATGAATGACTTGACTGCTTTTGGATGAGAATGTGATGGAATTATTTAGTACAGTGTAAGTTTCTTTAAATGCGATTGTTGAGGAGAGGAAAATGCTAAGCCTACAATCCTCAAAAATGGAGCCATTACAAAAAAGGCTATTTGTCTTTAAAGACTTAAAGTCACACATTGAAACTTTTATTCTCTAAAAATGAGCATCATAAATTAGATCACTGACAAGTCAATGTTTATTTCTCTTTTATTTCCAAACTCTAGGAGGTCTGTGGAAAATCCACCAGTTGCTTAGTCAGTATGTCATTTCCAGAAATAGATTGGAGACTTGCAAGAAAGCTGGGATTGTGTTCCTCCAAGGGGTAGGATCAAAAGCAATTTTCACCCTTGTATCTCTTCACAGTGCTACAAGCACCATGCTACTCAGTGGGTAGAGCCGGAAATCAAGCTTGTCTCTAGAGAAGGGCTAAAGGGAAACACCACGCTGCGGGCTGGAAGGCAGGCAGGGCGGAAGGCCTGAACCGGCCTCGCGCGCCGGATAACGAAGTGATCAGAAGTGTGTTGTGCAATTCTGTTCAATAAACTTAGGCTAGGTGGTCATTCATTTCCTGAATATTTCATTTTTTCCTTATAACACTGGCATTTTTTAAAATCGAAATTAACACTGCTATTTCATTGTATTATAACTACAAAGGATGGGAGCTATTTTGGATGTTGTTTATTTTTCATATTTTCCCTGACATTGTGTAAGAACTAAGGCAGAATATTCAGACAGGGATTTTGACCTAAGGTTTGCTTTTCAGCTAGCAATTTGAAAAATGAATGTATTCTCTTTATGTTTCATCTGTCTTGAATTGTGTATAACACAGAATTTTGAGGAATAGTGAGGAAACTGAGGCACAAGGTGTGAAGTTCTTGGAGAAGTGTGCTCTTCGTATTGAAGGGTAGAGGTGGTGCTTGGGAGTGTCTGAGTGTGAACTCAGTGCGGATGTGGCCTTGGACAAGCCACTTTCGCTGTAAAAGGTGGACGGTAATACTCACTACCTCATCTGTTCCTCTGCAGTGATTACAAGAATCCATAATATAAAACCCCTTATTTTATGTGCCAAGTAACGTTCTTGCAAAATATAGTTGTCATAAAATAATAATACAAGTGAAAATGGTCTCAATAAGAATCTTACTCATTTGAAGTTGTCAGTAACCTTGTTTATTTTATCTGTATTGTATCTTTTGTTTGTGATCATTAATATTACTCATCAGAATATGCTGCTGTTTCTATTCCATAGACACGTTTGATCCTAAATAATTTTAGCAATATTGTGAAACACTTAGATGTTGTACTCATAATTTAATGGTTTTCCAACACTTTCCTTCTCATCATAGCCTATAAGTGATCCCAGTGAATTTTCAGTGCTGAAAATGTAATGTTAAAGTTGTAGTTAGGACAGATAGCTAAAACCAGATTTTGAGAAGGAATGCTGAAGAGAAAAATACGGCTGAGCAAACTTGCATGCTATTGGGTAGATGAAACATTGTTTTCTGATTACCAAGACATTCGAAATGGTGACAGACTGAATTATATCTTGCATGTATGTATTCTGCATGACAAAACTGGCAAAATGCTATGCCCAAAGACTATGAAACAGAAGATTGTATATTGTTTTAAATTCAAAGACTTTAAACATCTCTGTGTGTTTTCTCTGTGCTTATGAAGTGGAGAGAGATGGGTATTTATGATAGTTTATTTTAATTAGAAAAACATTTTATTTTAAGAGCTTAGTGGTGTTTATTTTCAACTTTTTATTCCATGTTATTGTAAGATTTTTGAAAATGAAATGTGAAATTTGGAAGTGCAACCTATTAGAATAAAAATTTTATTGAACTATAACCTAATGTCATTTTTTCTTCATCTGTTTATGATCACTTTACATTTTTATTGGTTTTGTTTTGTTAGTCCAGATCATCCTAGGCACTTCAGTGTAGTCTAAGAAAGAAGTTGATATGTTAAGTGTAGAATTGAATTTCTAATTCTTTAAAACTGATCCCTTTAAATAAAAATATGAACAAGCTCAGTATTTTTTCTTTTTTTTGTTAGTGGATTTTTTGGGTGTATTTGGAGCTCCATTGTGTAAAGGATGCTGTGAGATGTGTGTGAGGGGAAGGGTGGGGTAGCTGAGGGGCTTGGAGCAGGGGCAACAAGTGAGCTTTGGAGACAGGCAGAGAGGAGTGGAAATTCCAGCCTAACCCCTGTGCTCATGTGTCTTCCAGCAGTTTTCCATTCTTAGCCTTGCTTTCTCCTGTGAATCAATACATAATAGTTGTTATTTTGGCAGGTGTGATTTGAGCACATTATATGCACCAAGCTAATGGGCTGGTTAATGACTTTATTCAGATTGAATTTATTGCAAACAAGCCTGTGGCTTTGCTCTGTTTGAATAGCATGCCCTTTACTAAGGTACGGAAGAGTCAAACCCTTGGCTGGGTGAATGTAGCTGATCTCGTAGGTGAGGAAGATACTGCTTTCTATTCGAGAGCACCTTTCTCAAAATAAGGGATGGCATGTGTTTCTTTGAGTTCATCACATCACTTTTGTGTGCCACATATTTGCTTTTTTTAAAATGGCGTGTTTGGGGTCTGATTTGATTTCTGATGCAAGAAAGATCTCACGGTGTGTTGAGTGGCAAAAGATGGGACAGGCAGGTATGATCAAGAAACCACGGAGAGCCAGACGGACAGCTTTCATTTGGTGAGAAAATGTCCCGCAGACTTATTTGCACTAACTTGAAGTTTATGCTTCTAATTAGTTGGGACCGCCTGGGATATGGAGCCAGGAAACCCGTGTCAGGATCTCGGGCTAAATGAGAATAAAAGCAGGAATCAAGAAGGTGGTGCAACAGGGCACCCACTCAGTCGAGAAACAGCACTCAGATCCGTCAGAGCCAAGAGACACAGCTTTTTAAAGTGAAGTCGAAAATTCATATTAAGACAGCCCAGTGGGGGAGATTGACAGCCTGGGGAGGCACCCACAAACAGACTCGTCCGGAGTAACCTTACCAAATCCCACACCCGTCCGGCTCCTCCTGCAGCTGACTCAGACTCAAAGGCAGGTCTGGCCAAGCAAGGTAGCTCCCGCTTATGCCGAGAGGGTCTTTGGGGACCAAGTTAAGAAGCAGGCAAACCTTGTCAGAATAGACTATGTTTTATGTCTAGGGTTGACTTCTAGCTTCTTAATCAGTGAGAGATGTCAAATATCCCCCCAGTCAGCAAACTACCTGTTTTCTTTCCCAGATTGTGCTGAGGCTGCCCAAGTAGACAGGATGGTCTGGTGCCAACCAGATGGTCTGGAGATAGCACTCCTGGGTATGGTCAGTGTCAGTGCCTCCTCACGTCTGCGGAGCCTTGGAATGCTGCGGGAGGCCTGGGAGGTGGCCACCCTGCCCCGAGGCTTAACAGCGACTGGAATGGCAGAAGGTGGTAGTGTAAATAAGACACAGTTCCCCTGTCTCATGTGGATAGACTTAAAAAAAAAGAAGACAACAACAAAAAATCCCTGATAACCTCTTGCTCTGCAAAATCCCATAGAAGCATTCTTTACTTTTGAGTGTAGAGTAGTTAAGATTTAAGATGTTTGCTGTTTTCATGAACTAGGATCAGGCAGTACCAAGAAGGCTCTCAGTTCCTGATTCTCATCGGATTAAAAACCTAGAGATGACCCTATCTCTCCAAAAGGAAAAATGTTTGAATCCCAGTCAGAGTTGTGTGATGACCGACAGTGTGTTTGTCTAGAGAGATCTGAGAGAAGCAGCACTTTGTAAATTGGCTATCTGGTGTGGATCATTGTGTGGGTGGTTCTCGCTTCATTCTAGAATTTACCGAACTTTACTTGGTTTATTTGTTAGCAGTTTTTTTATTGCTTGTCTTCCTGTTGGTGGAATAAGCTCAGGTGCTTTTACAGCACTATAAAACATAATTGTAGTTATTGGGTTACTAAATTAACACCAACACCTTGCATTTGCAAGATGTTTTATACTTTAAAAATATTTTGTATTACATAGGGGATTGTCTCAAGTTATGGGAATATTGCATACAGATTATAATTATATTCTACAGATAGGGGAATTGAGATTCATTGGCTGAAGAACTTGTCTAGAGTTACATGGCTGCTAATTTAGGCAAAGGCATGGGCCAAAATACAGATCTCTTACCTCCACGCAGGTCACGTCATTGGAAATTCTGAGTCTGGGAGTTACACCCTGTCTGTATCCCCTTCCTTTCTTAAGCCTCTTGTTTGGTTTGGTTTTACTATTTCATATTTGCTCATATTCTCCTGTTACTTTCTCATTAGAGTATTCTTGGCTGTTTTTTGCATCGGTTTCTCTTCGAGCACGTTGTATACCACTTGATACACTGCCTGTGCTGTAATCTCTGTGCAAGAAACAGCGATTTTTACATGGTATAATTCTGCTTTGGAATTTCCTTCTACCTAATCTCTGTAGCTGACTCTTCTTACCTTACCCTAATCAGAGAAGGGTTTGCCTTATTGCATCTGGCCACTGATCCCTCTGATCTAATATTCAGTTTCCAGCAAAGCTGCATGTGCCAAGCCATTTCAGAGGAAAGGAGTGTACTCTTCATGACTGGGAATTAGGAAACAAAACCCTTGTTGTGATTCTGTATTTAGACCATGAACAGGGTATGTAGTTTCTTTCTTCAGTGAGTAACTTTACTAGATTGTAAGAAACTCTGAGTTATCTGTCTATTGGTTACTTAACGTGAAACCCTTCGATGCATTAGTTTAGTGATCTAGTATTCCTCGTGACCAATAAAATGCATACTTTTTAAAATTTCTGAATGAACAACAAATGCCATAGTTGACTATGAATTAATTAAATGTGGTTTTGCTTACTTACATTATATATATAGTTCATACCCGCCTTCTACTATGTTTTGACATGACTGAGACAAGTTATATAAATTCTTATCTTTTCATTCTCAACTTGAGTTTACTTGTAAGAATTACAGCTCAATTATTACTTGAACACTTTCTTGTCATTGATTCCCACATCTGCATCAGCATTAGCTGTGGAGGTTTTTTTTTAAAGCATATTCCAGGACTCCACCCTAGCAAAAAATTACTTTTCAGAGTGGGGAGTAGGCACCTTTATTTAAGAAGATGATTCTGATGTTTAACCAAGGGTGGGAATCGATTTTTGAAGGTTATGGGGGGGAGGAAGGCTTCGGAGGCAAGCAAAGCGATCTAGACAGGGCTCACTTATTCTGCAGACATTTGCTGAATGGCTGTAGTGTCTCCATCATTGTGCTGGGGAGTGGGGTGCACTACCAGGTAGCCTGTCCAGTGGTGCGTGTTATACTTCAGTGAGAAGTACCCCAATGATTGTTGTATAGTGTGTATATTATATTGGACAATGCAGAGTATTAAGAAGAGGTCCTAATTCAGCCCTTCTAACACTAGTGTGGGAGGTGGGGGGGGGTGGTGTCCAGAAAAGGATCCCAGAGGGGTGATACCTGAACCTTCTTGTCCAGAACAGTCAGAGTTTATTCTTTTGACAATGGAAAATAGCACAGAAAAACCATGGGTCATTAGATGTTTGTTAGAGAGGAATGACTGGATGAAAGCAGCATTATAGGATGCTGGCCGGAGAACAGGAATGGGATCCTGGGGGCAGGACACTCCTGCCCTCCAGCAGGTGATAAGAACTTGTGATGGTCCTGAAAGAGAAGCAGGGGTAATAATGAACAGTGAAGGGAACTGATGCATGACTAGATATGGGAAGTGATGGGGAGGAATGACTCACAGGCTTCCATCCTGATGACAGAGGGCGGTGGTGTCCTTGACTGCGATAAAGGGGTTGTTGAATAGAGGCGGCTGGACAGAGGATGATGAGTTTCTTGTCTTTTTCATCTTTTGTGCATTTACCCCAATGCTTAGCAGAATGCCTATGCTTAGCGGATGTTTTAGTTAAAATGTAGTTTGGCTGCCTCTACTGCGACTTACGGAAGATACAAAGTTAATGCCCGCTTTCATGGCAGTGTCTGGGCAGGTAAGTATCCAGGGCGGTAGAGTGGCTGTCTTCCAACAGGCTGTCCAGGGATTCATTTCCTGGCTCTTCTGGGGCTTTGACCGACCCCCAGGGTGTGGGATGGGAAGGACGGCTCACCTCCACGCTGCTCTTGCCTTGGAGCCTTTGAGCAGAAGGAAAGAGGAGTGGAAGAGCTGCGCTCACTTGCTGCCTCCATTCCTCTGCCTGAAACTCGCTCACCTGGGTATAAGGTCAGCAGTGAAGAGTGTTGCTTTAGGTGGCCAACCATGTACCCCGCAAAAACTCTGAGGTTCTACTGCTCAAAGGATGAGCAGGACTTTGTGGCATACGTTTTTAAACGTGGGTCCTGCTACAGGGTTCCTTAGTTTTGTGCTTAGAATTTGGTCACATTGAGTGGAAGGAGGAGGAAGGGCTTCCACACAGAAGTGCACAGGAGGTAATTAAAGACTCAGAATAGTGGCTCAGAACTGTGAGCCAGCCACACAATGTCAATATGTGAGGTCCTTCGAAAGGCTGTGGATGTGCTTGTTAGACTATGGAGAAAAGCAAGACATAAAGATAAAACAAACAAAACACCCGGGAGACAGTGCTTCTGGGTTAGGTCGTAGGAAGTGGAGGAGAGAGAAACCAGGGAAATAATTGGAAAAGTAATGACTTTAAAGACACTGGAAAATACTGTTTCCTGAGGCAGGAAGATAAATGGATGAAATAGTATTATAGAAAGAATGAAAAGTTAAAGAGGGAGAAAAAAAAAAGGACGTAGGAATACGTATGAGGAGAGAAAACTGACTGTTAAACAGGACAAAGAAATTTAGCTATGATTTACAGCTTGCTGACCTTAGGCTGCATTCAGAGCATCAGATCCAATGGGACAGTCTGCAGAAGGAACCTGGTCTGTTGCAGAAGGAAGTTGTTTAGGAGAAATTTAATAGAGGAAGGTTTCTATTAATGGTATGGCAGTATGTCCACAAAACTCTTGGAGGTGGTGCATCTGAGGGATGATATTATGATGGATTATTTACTTTCTATTATTTTGATGCTGAAATTGACACTTATGGAAAGATCAGAAATAATTTTCTTAAACAGTAAAAGATGTTATTTTTTTAAAAATAGCTTTCTTTTGGTTAATTTTATCATCAGGAAGTAGTCTGAACCCCCTTTAGTTAATAGGAAAGTTCAAGTCCTTTCTAAAAGGAAGGGATTTTGCATATGGAGTATTTTAATTCTCTAGCATATTGTCATATGGCGGAAAGAAGAATCTTTCTGAAGTCACTCAGGACTTCGGTTTCTGGCATCTGTGTCCCATCATTTCTCTGAGTTTACTTCTGACATGTTTTGCTTGTGCTACTAGGGCAGAAATTTGGCATGTGGCATGTAAGTGTTTTTTAATGATCTGGATGTGAGGCCTCAGCAGCCAGGGAAGGGACTTTGACACAGATGCCATCTTTATCTTCCTTTATTTTTGAACTTCAAAACAAAAAGGAATTCCAGGTCTAAGCTCCATGGGTTCAGTAATTTGTTTGAAGTTGTTAGATGTTTTTGTGATGCCAAATAGAAATATAATGAAAACTACATGTTCTGAAATGTTTAGTAGCTATATAAAAAGCATAAGGAAACAGTAGAAATGAATATTGATAGTATATTATATTTAATATAGAATATCTAATAAAGTGTCATTGAAACATATAATCAGTACAAAAAATCAGTGAGCTATTTTGCATTCTCTAACAAAACCCAAGTTTTTAAGTCTGTGCATATTTCAAAGGCCTGATTAGCCACATGTGCTGTGTCCAGGATCGGAAAGCTCAGTTTTAAAGTATTCATTAGTTCTGTAGTTTGTTCTCTGCTTATTTTAATGTTGACACTAGTCTGTTGCTTACAGGTCTACCATTGGGGAGTTCGTTAAGGATTTCCCCCTAATTTTCACTGTGGGAGTGGTATTGGGCGTTACTGCTAAGGGGGCGTGTTTACTGAATTAGTTTTCTATTGTTTTGCTTTTTGACTGTCAGGCAGGAAGACAAGTGAATGGGCTCTCATGGCCTTTCTTTCCTTCCCAAAGCACTTGGCTTTCAATCCTGACCTGAGAGTTCTTGATTATATTTAGAACTACTGGTGGGCAGATCAGAGCTTTTCTCACCCTTTAAATTCCCTCTGAGTGAGTTGGTGCTGGCTGACAGTCACTATGCGCTCTGCGGTGGCGGTGGTTTTGGGCTGTCCCTTAAGGGACGTGCGTCTTGGTGGAGGGGCGGCATTATCGTTGTGCTGTCCCACTAGGTTTAGATGCGCCTTTGTAAATAAAACACATTTTAATTGTATTTCATGGTGGTGATTGGGTTATTATCCCTTGCTGCTATCATTGTGGTGAATTACTGAATCTTTAAAAAAATTACATATCTGAAGAAGTAAGTAATGATTGTTTCTTTTAATGTTTTTTACCATTTAGTTCTTTTTTAAAATATTAGTAATTCAGAGGTAAAAAGGAATAGTTTACCTAAGATGATAAAATCACTGCTGTTAACTTGTTTTTCTTTAAGGTAAAAAGCAGTTGATTTCTTTTCTGAATGTGTTGTTCTACATCCCCTTGCTTTGATTTCCTCACATTAATTTTTTCCCCTGACTTATTTTAGAGGGGTAATCTATAATTTAAAATGGCTTAAAGCAGCTCTAATATTGAATCTGAGGCTCTGCCTAGGATGCGGTGGGCCAGAGGCAGCAAAGCAGAATGGCCTTTTTTTCATGGCCTTGCACCCCTGACTGCTGGGATCCTCAGTCTCCCCAAGAGCCCTGTAGCCCTGAGGCTGTAGGGGAAGGCATGGGGAATGATGAGTACGTTTTTGGTTAAAGTTCCCATTACCATTCTGGATTTGTTTTCCTAGTGCCTCAGTATGTTCAGGGTGCTCTAATAGCATATGCCCTGGACTTGGTGGTTCATGAACAGCAGAGATTTGTTTCTCACGATATGGTGGCTGAGAAGTCCAAGGTCAAGGTGCTGGCAAACTCAGTGCCTGGTGAGGGCCCTCTTCCTGGTTCATAGACATCTGCTTGTTTACTGTGTTCTGTAGTCTGCAAGGGGTAAGGGAGATCTTTGTGGCCTTTTTACAAGGGCACTAATCCCATTCATGAGGGTTCCATCCTTATGACAATCACTAACAAAGGTGCCACCTCCAAATACCGTCATGTCGGACATGAGGTTTCAACATATTCACTTTGGGTGACACAGACATTCAGTATGGAACCCCTCAAGACTGTCCTTTGTGCCTGGAGAAATGCTTTGCCCTAGTGCCCTCAAACTGCCCTCGTGAAGGACTGGTTTTTAAATCCCCAGTCCATTATTTTATGATACTTTTGTAAAATAGAAGTATATTACTGGAAAAATGAAAATGGAGAAAACCCCCAAGAAGACATAGCCATCTAGATTCAACAGATAAAACGTTTATCCATCATATTGCTGTAGCATTTCTAACACTCTCAGTTTCTGTATGTATTTATTGCTTAATGGGCGGGTCACACAGGACTTGGCATAGGCCTGTGGTTCACAGTTTGAGGTGGGAGCACCCCTCTGCACCAGTGTAATTCTGATAGCAAACACTCTGTGAAGTGTGTCCTCCGTTTTATAGGTCAGGACCCAGAGATTAGAGCAACTAAGTCAGATGCCAAGGGCATGCCCGTGCTGGAGCTGGAATTCCAACAGAACCACAGCCCCTCTATAAGGGTCTTTGTTAGAATCGGGGAAAGGGATCACTTCCCACCTTCACCCTGTACACTTGGGTAGAACACATCATAGGATGAACTGTTCTAGGATGTGGCCCTGTTCCAGCTTTCCTGTGCTCTCCCGGCCTCCCTCTCCTAGGAGGGGAAGGGAGTGGGTAGAGGAAAGAAGGTAAGTGAAGACTAAGAAACTAGAACTCAAGTTAGTGAAGATCGCTAGTTTTCAGTATTTCTAACACAAGTTGCACTCAACCTTAAGCTTTTGGAGAATCTATTAATTTAATTACTGCATACTGTCCTGGGACTCCCATTATTAGAATTTCCATGTATAGTCAGTTATGTAATAGAAGGTCAAGATAAATAGAAAAATAAATTAATATTTAATGATCTACACGAATACTTTCAATATGTCCTCAAAATCCTTGCTGTTTCTATCATCATGCTTCTACTATGAGTTCCCAGTACTAGCTTCATTTATAAATTAAATGAAGCAATAAAAAATATACAGCAGAAATAAGACAAAGGCTATCTCCTTGATGCAGTATTCTTTCAGACTATAATTTAGTTAATATTAATTTTAACCATATTTCTACTTATGCTGCATAATTATATTAACTATATCAGGTTTCTGAAAGTTTTGACTGGGGCTGTATGTATGATTTTATTCTCTTCCATGGCCTAATACTGTATGTGTTCAAAGCATATGGGTGTGATTGGTCATGTAGGATTCCAGGGAAGATAATGAAAAATTGTTTGCAATCACTAGACTATGATTCTGAACTAATAAGGGTCTGAGTTTCTTAGGATAATACCATGGGAGGAAGGAAAACTAATTAATTCTTTTGTAGAATTAAGCTCAGTGATGAAAAGTTGACAGGTATTTTACTTTTGGGAAAACATTTAAAATGCTTTTGTAAGTATTTTACTTTTACAGCTATTATTATTGAAATTGATACACTATTTGCTAGGTATATTTCTAAGAGTGACAAGTGCATTATCATGCTGAACATCTACGACAGCCTTTTGCAGTTAATGCTGTTTTTTAAATGTTTTTACATGAGAAAACTTAGGCTCATTATTCTAAGTTTTGAGACTCAGAACTTACGTATATGTAATTTCTTCTTTTGAGGAAGCCCCGCCTCTTGTAGGGTGTTGCCCCTTTTCCCAGGAGGCTTTCAGAAACAACTGGGAGTTCTTGTGGTTGGTCCTTCTGAAAGTATTTTGTGTTTTTCTCCACCCCCACCCCTGCCGGGGAACCAAGAATGCTATTATTGCTGTTGAGAATATTGTTTCACGCTGTGAATTTGTGTGACAGCTGGGCACAATTATTTTATTAGTTTCCTGATTGACCCAACTTAAACCAAAAAGGAAGACAAGGTCAACATCTGTGATAGCTGTTAGAGCAGCTGTCACTTCTGCTAATTTAACCCTAACCTTTTCCCCCTTTCTGCCAGCGTTTTTCTGAGCGGGTTTCTAACAGAACGCTGAGGGTGGGTAGAAATTGTTGCTCTTCACAAGACTGGGATGTGGGGTAATAGTCTCATAAGCAGGACTTAGCAGAGTGTGTTAGTGCTTGGAAAATACAGTTTATGTGTCCATTTCATAGCAGCATGCCCACCTCTGTTTTAGGAGAACATTCTGCGGTGTTGTGTGACTCTTCAAGACGCTCTGGAGAGTAGGATGGAGACTGAGCTGACACAGCCCTTTGGATCTGATGCTCACATCCCTCTATTACGTGGTTGGCATGTGGGCCAGATACAGAATGAGAGGGCCTGCCAGTGAACTAGTGAGCTTTCTAAACGACCTGGAGAAAAGCACTTTCCTACTCTGTGGTCGACCTGATCTGATCTAACAGGTTCTCTATGTGTGTACCTCATTTTGCCCTGGTTGACCAGTTTCAATGATCCACATTGAGAAAGGAACTTTCTAAATTTCAGGCTGCAAGGTATCACACATACAGTCGTTATTTTACAGAGACCTCGCTGATTTCCTAAATTATTAGAAATTGTACTTGTTGGCAGATCAGGCTCTTAAAAGATTATTAAAGAGCATGACATTGAGGGCAGTGGTAAGATGGTGGATTTTGAAGTTTTGTGACATAAAACCCCAAAGTTCTTTGCAAACCATTTTTGAGTACTACAATTAATGATTTTATGTGTTCTTCATTTAAGATTCAAAATAACATGTTATTAAACATATCCCTGGAGTTCAAATTAACATTTCCCCCCTTTCTTTCTTGAGCAGGTTGTCAAGTTATTAAGCAACAAAAGGTCCCAAGCAGTTGGAATATTAATGTCTAGCCTTCATTTAGATATGAAAGACATACAACATGGTGAGTAGAAAAATAAAAGTTTGGCTTTTGAATACTAACATTTGGGCTGAAGAGTATGATGTTTGGTGGTAAAAGAATTTCAGAGCTTTTGTGTGTGTTGAGGTTAGTATATTTCCTGTAAGTGCTACCAAACTTTCTTCCATGCTGGAAGAGTTGTCTGTTATTTCTGTCTTCCTAAGAGCTTGGTTCTCATGTGACATATTTAGTTTGCATTAATAAATATTTACATTTTAATTCTTTACAAGTACTAGTCCCACTGTGCTCTGTTACTTGCTTCTGGATGCCAGGGTCGAAGAGTGATTGATGAGCAGTAGAGAGAGGTGGGGGTGGTGGGTTGTGTCTCAGCCACTCCAGGAGAGGAGAGTCCACAGGACAGAGAAAGATGCTGAGACCTGAGTCAAGTGTTTGGTGAACTAACATAAAGAAGAGGAAGTAATCCTAAAATTTTCTAGTAGATCAGCTTCAACCAGTGTAAGAGTTACAAGAGAGCTTGTTTTGATTGTAGTTTTTAGAGAGTTCTGCTGATTAGAGATATCAAATAGAAGACAGAACTGCCATGCTAAGCGATTAAATGAAAACTCAAAACTGTTCAAGAGGCTGACTGAGCCTTTGTCTCCGATGTTTTTGAAGCGTTGGGTGGGGGCGGAGCCTGCTGTCCTGGTCCCCCATTCTAAGATACTCTGAGATGCTGAAAGAATCAGTACAGCTGATTATTATGTATGGCTTCTCAGGGTGAGGAACTGGTCTCTCTTCTTTCAGGTATTTGGGCCAGCTATAGCATACACCGCTGGGCTTTCCTTCACATCGACGGATTGAATTATTTTTTTCTAGTAACGATCAAAGATAGTTTCGAACTATTCTTGCCTACTTATATTATTGTTCGTGGTCCAGACACATGGAAGCAGTAATACGCATGACCTTTTGTTATTTCTTTTATGTTGTTGCTTTAATTTATGTCTTCAGCCAGGCTTATGCAATATTTTTTACATTTGGAATCAGGGTGATTTTTAACATTTTCTTAGTGGCTTTAGAGTCAATATTTTAATACTTGCATTCTACCTTACAACTGACAGACATTCCTTTGCCTTACCCTCTGGTCACATTTATACTGAGAGATATTGCCCAAAGGTGAATAGAAGAATTAAATTTATATTCAGAAGGTCCCGTAAGCTGTCCAGAGCCTTAGAATAGATTTAAAGCAGATTGAATTATCCAATGGAATGCCAGTTTACCTATTAAAAAAACATGGTTTCAAGTATAACACAGACCTTATAAATCATGAAAACCTTTAACTGGCTTTCTAGCTTACCCCTTTATGAGTGTGGATTCTATTTGTTAGGCTGAAAATATTGTGTGGGATAATCCGTAAATAGCACACGCTTGGTATGCCTTGTCAATCGATGAGTAACTCTTAATCACAATTTAAGTTTTTATTAAACTGTTTTGATGGTGAGGAGACTTCCTTGGGCTGAGGAAGTGCTGGGGATGGAAGTCATCGAACAGGACACCAAGTCTGGCGCCGAGAAGTACTTGGCGTTTCTAAAGCTGGCAGATGCAGCCCTGTTAAGTCATAGAGCGAAATCTGAAAATAATGATATGGTCCTTCCTTCGGTGAAACATTCAACCCCGGTCGAGTTAATAATGAGAACCGTATGAACAAAGGAGCCCGCCTAACATCTGTGTCTGTGGTCACGCCAGCAAGAGTTCATTGAAAAATTTGCAAGCTTAACATGCGACACTAACAATAACATAACATGGATGTCAGTAGTTGAGGGGTCACACAGCATTATGCATAAACTTTATCCTATTAGGATATAAAGGGATTGCTTGAGTCACTTTGAAACCCCGCACACAGTTTTCTGAAAAAGGGTTGCCTTAGAAGTCTGAAGGCGCAAGCAGCATGGCTTTGAGTGGGGTGAGCCTCGTTCTGCCTCAGAATCTTGTCTGGAATCATGACTGACGTGGGAATCCCTTGTGGCCTGTGGAATAAACCTGACTTCTTCAGGATAGGCCTCCACTGAGAAATCCACAGAAGCATAAACGTCATTGATTCTGGATGTTGAAGCAACCATAGAATTTATCCAGACCTCCAGTGTCATCTTACAGAAGAGCTAAGACCTTCCGGTAGTCAGGTTTCTTTGTTAAGGTCACAGGGCTCTTTAGTGGAGCAGACTGAATGTCCAGCAGCCCATCCTGTTCTTTGTATTCAGATGAGATGCTTCTCTAAGACTGTGCCTTTCCTACAGCCAGCATTGGTATCTCTAAAATAAGACATGTGGAATATTGTCTTAAAAGAAGCAGGCATTAGTTTCTCTCTATCTCCTCTTCCCCGTTAAAACTCTAGGAAGCTTAGGGGTAAGCTGACTTTGTAATGTTTCTGTTTTAAAGTGCCCTGTGAGAGTCACTAGTGTGGAAGGTTTGGATTATAGTTGCCAAAAGTCTAATTGTGGTCTTGCCACTACATCCACGGAGCACCAAGTCACACCCAGGCTTGAAGGGACACACAGGTTATTTCCTGCAATAGCACATGTGGAGCCCTGGCTGGTGTGGCTCAGTGGATTGAGTGCTGGCCTGTGAACCAAAGGGTCATTGGTTCAATTCCCAGCCCAGGGCACACGCCTGGGTTGCGGACCGTGTACCCAGTAGACGGTGGCACAAGAGGCTACCACACTTTGATGTCTCTCTCCCTTTCTTTCTCCTTCCCTTCTCCTCTCTAAAAATAAATGAATAAAAAAAAATAGCACATGTGGAGTCCTCAGTGTCACATATAGTGGAAGGATCGGTCTCTTGATTAAGTGTATTACTTTGACAAATGTAAGTGAGGCTGCCCAAACTAATGAATTCTGTGTGTGTGTGTGTGTGCATGCACAAAGGTTACAATGAAGGCCTGAGCTGCTGGAATACAGTTGTGAATATGCCTGGTAACTTCTAGATAATTATGCAGGTCATGGCAATTTTCAGTGGGAAGGGTGGAACTGTGGTGTGCCACCTCTGAAAAACCCCACAGCAATGGTTTAGAACAACCTAAAGTCTAGGAGAGTGCCTTTCAGGGAGGAGTTGCACTAGTTTGTGCAGGGGCTTGGGGGCGCTGTGGGGTTTAGCATCCCCTTAAATCAATCTCAGTTGGCCCCTTCAGGTGCTAATGACTCATCCACTGATGAGCTGGCATTCCTGAGTCCCAGCTTATTGTCAGGGTGTCTGTACTTTGGTTGGCCCCGAGCTTTAATATTTGTCGCTGGCCCCATGAAGCTGTCAGTAGAAAGCTCAGATTTGTTGGGAGGGATAAATACTCCCCCGGCCAAAGCGGTTTCTCAGCTAGCTCATTTTTCTACTTTCCCTCCTGTCTTGTTTAACTTAGTGATTCCCATTCTGTGAGCTCTCTGATGCCTTTAAGACATTTTACAAACATATTTTTGTCCAACATCTTTAACTGTTCTCAATGGGAAGATTGAGTCAAATCATCTAGACCTATTCCTAGAAATAGGTATTATGAGAGTACCCTACCGCTTTGTAGTTTAGTTTTGTGAAAATAGGTTGAAATTTCTGCACACCATTTTGTCCATATTTCAGGGGTCAGTGTGGTATTCACAACTTCGTAGAGATAGTAGCAGTGACTAAAGAATTTCAAATTTCGTAAGGCTCAGCTTTACCGCCCACAACGTCACTACTGTGTAAAATATCCACACAGTTTATCATCCATACTAGGGTAATTCTGAGAGTAGAAGGTGGTGCTGTTACAGAGCAACAGAAA
>PVKU01012099.1:0-38119 GCA_004027475.1 Anoura caudifer | reverse complement strand
GGAGGGTTAGCAACAGGGGAGTGGGAGGAGGAGAGGGGGGGAAGGTACAGAGAATAAGTAGCATAGATGGTGGGTAGAAAATAGACAGGGGAGGGCAAGAATAGTGTCGGAAAAGTAGAAGCTAAAGACCTTATGACACATGGACATGAACAAAAGGGGGGAATGTGGGTGGGAGGGGGTGTGCAGGGTGGAGGGGAATGATGGGGGAGAAATGGGACAACTGTAATAGCATAATCAATAAAATATATTAAAAAAAGAATCAACCAATGAATGCATCAATAAGTAGGACAACAAATCTCTGTCTCTCTCTTTCACTCTAGATCTCTCTCCCTCTTCCTCTCTCTCTAAAAACCAATCAATCAATAAAGAAGTTGTTCCAGTTGTTTTTCTTGGGCTTTCAGATAGGCAATCTTCAGCAATAAAAAAATAATGATTTTGCCTTTTCCACTTCAAAGTATTTATTCCTTGTTTTGTTAGCTTCCCTGATTGTATTGACCAGCAATTCTAGAGTGATTTTAAGGCATGGTTGTAATAGGATTCATTCTTGCCTTATATCTGATTTAAAAGAGAATGACTTTGTAGCAATATTTCTCAAAGTCCCCTTTGGTATCCTTTAAAAAAGAGTTCAGTAATAAAATATTTTTTTGTAAACACATAGTATATTAAAGGCCTTCAAATATCTGTGGTAAATGCACTTGTTTAAATTTGTTTAAATATGCTTATCATTTCCTAATTAATAATGAACCATAAATCCTTTATCCCTTCTTATTCATTTATTCATGTATTTATTCATTTATTTTTGTATATATATTTATTTATTTATTTATTTTAGCACAATAACTACAATCTTACCTAACCAGTGTTCTACATGTTTAAGCATCCTGGTGGATTTTGGCTTGAAACAATTTTTAAGGCCACTTTTCATAAATTTCTTTGATTCCTATATTGCTAGTAATTAAACGATAAATCTTGCCAAACACACTTTTAGTATTTAATTAAGATGATAAAATATATTTTTCTTTTGATTGATATGATAAATAATAATGGGTTGTTTGATATTAAACTATTTTTGGTTCCTGAAATAAAACATTCCATGACCATGGGGTTTCATATCTTTTATATTCTTCTATATCTTATTTGCTAATATTTTATTTAATATTTTGGATCTGTAGTCACAAATGATGTTGACCTCTACTTTTCTTTGACATGTCAGTATTGGCCTCTGATAGTTTCATAGAATGGACTCAAGTCCTTCCTATTTTCTCTATGCCCTGAACAAGTATCATAGCTTAGAAATTCTGTTTCTCAAGTACTTTGAAAGAACTGTCTGGGAATTAGTAATGGTTTGAACATGCTGGGTCTGACACACATTTTGGGAGTAGTTCTTTGACAGCCCTTTCAGCATCTTTCATGGTATATGCAGACTCTTTCTTAATTTTTGTGGTAGGTTGATTGCATGGATGGATCCAGTCAATGCCCTTCTTTTATCCATGTGCTTCCCAGTGTGGCTTTCCAGCTCCTCCTTTTAAGATGTGGATTCTCCTGTGTTTATAGCAGCACTGTGTATAATAGCCAAGTGCTGGAAAGAGCCTAAGTGCCCATCAGTAGGTGAGTGGATCAAAAAACTGTGGTACATTTACACAATGGAATACTACACAGCAGAAAGAAAGAAGGAACTCCTACCTTTTGCGACAGCATGGATAGAACTGGAGAGTATTATGCTAAGTGAAATAAGCCAGGCAGTGAAAGACAAATACCATATGATCTCACCTATAAGAGGAATCTAATGAACAAAATAAACTAATGAACAAAATAGAACCACAGGCATGGAAACATGAAACAGATTGACAGTGACCAGAGGGGAGGGGGGTGGGGGGAAATAGTGGAAAGAAGGGGAAGGGACTAGTTAAGAAGCATGTATGAGTGACCCATGGACATGGACAGCAGTATGGGGACTGACTGTTGGTGTAGGGGGGTCGGATGGGTAGAGAAGGGCAAAGTGGGGAAAACTGGGACAATTGTAATAGAATAACAATAAAAAAAAACTCTTAAAAATATACACTTAAGCCTTGGCTGGTATAGATCGGTGGATTGAGTGCTGGCCTGTGAACCAAAGGATCAATGGTTCAATTCCTAGTCAGGGCACATGCCTGGGTTATGGGCCAGGTCCCCAGTAGGGGATGCGTGAAAAGCAACCACATATTGATGTTTCTTCCCCTCTCTTTCACCTTCCCTTCCCCTCTTTCTAAAAGTAAATAAATAAAAATAATGTATGCACTTAAAATGGGAACATTGTATTATACACAAATTACAGCTTAATAAAGTTAATTTTACAAGAAAATTAAAAAATAAGGTGTGGATTCTCTTTCTTTGCATCTTCAATCTGGGCTGACCTTGTAACTTGCTTTGGGTGTCATTTCCTAGCTTCTGTCTCAAACGGCCTTGTCAGAGTCTGCTCTTTCTCTTGGAACCCTGCCACCTCCATATGAATTAGCTAATGCTAGCCTGCTGGAGAATGGGAGAGTACACAGAGGGAACTGCAGTGTTCCATCCAAGACCATCCTAGACTAGCCTGTCGGTGTTCATCTCCTACACCGTGCAGGATCCCAGTGAGATTAGCAGAGCTGCCTGATTAACCTACAGCTGACCGCACATTAGTGAACAGGCCCTGCACGGCTGAAGAAACACCCAGCTGACGCACAGACCCATGACCAATAATAAATGCTTCCTGCTTTAAACTACTGACTTTGTTAGGCAGCAGTAGTTAACTAACAGTTATATTTCTTTAGAAAATCATTCTTTACCAGGAGATTTTAAAGTTTATTGTGATAGTTTTATAAGGCATTTTCTCATTTTTTTTTCTATATTTTCTTCTTATCTGTAGTATTACTTGTTGCCGTTGTGTATGAGTGTGTGTTTAGTTAGTTTTTTCTCTTTTATTGGCTTTTTCAAATAATCCCCTCCTGAATATTTTACATATATATAAATTTTATATGAAAAAGTACATAGTCCTTTTTTTACGTCATTTGTGTTATTTTTGACATTAATTAAAATGAATTAAGATTATACCTTCCCTCTCAGTTCAGCTTTTGCAAACTTCACATTAGAATGTTTTTGTTTTTGTATCTAAATTGGTTACTTTTAGCCACTTTAATTTCTTAATGAAAAATTATATAAAAAACTGAGTTCTTAGTTTTTAAGTGTCTTTTACTTTTTCCACATGTCTTTAGTTATAACTTTCAATTTTATGGCACTATGGTTAGAGAATATAGTCTTTACAATTTTGAGAACATGAGATTTTTCTTTTTGTGGCCTGGGATGATATTACTTTTTGAAGCTAAAGCCCCTGATTTTCAAACAAAAGCTTATTAGCCTTGTGGATTAATAAAATGTGAGAATTTTTATAGGTTGGGTTTCAGTATTACGCTGAGTAGTTAATGTAATATTATCCAGGAGAACTCTAAAACTAGAAAGTGATCATGGGAAGTCAGTGTAAGAAATGCTGATGGAATTGCTGGGATAAGCAGAGAGAGGAATAAGTCCCAGGGAGCCTCAGTCTTGGTTGATGATGTTGCCTTGATGATCCAGCTTAGTTAAAGAAGACAGTGCGAGCAGGTTCTTTTTCTCTGGGTGGGCTTTTACACAAAGAAAAAAGACTCAGGACTGTATAAATCTGAAGACATCTTGAATGTAGTTCTAGCCCCTGACCCCCAGTCAGTCACCCCTAGCCCATGGGAACATAAAGAATATAATTGTTATCATGGGGAAAAACAGCAATTTTGCCAACAGGTGTAATGGTCATGTATGGGCCTGCATGTGGGTTCTGTCACCTAGGATGCTCTGGGGAGAAAGCCAAGGGTTTCCCTTGTGGAGCAGCTGGTGGGAACTCGTGGTTTCTAAAGAGAACAGCCAGGCACTAAGGATCCAGGACGCCCAGCTACAAGTAACCTAACAGTGATTTCTGATGATATTACCAGTAGCAAACAAGATATCCTATGCCTAACTAAATTCAAACAACTGCTTTATATTCTTGATTTATGTTGCCATGGTCCTAGTTGATGTTTTTGCAGCTAATCTCATCTTTGTCAGCTAAAGACTGGATGTGAAATTTTCTTCAGAAATTGAAAAGAATTTCAGTTCTTTTCACTGTCAATAATACAATTACTTTCTTCTTCTTACTTCTGACATTTAAAAACACGTACGGTATTTTATCCAGTTTTGCTAGGTTTCAAAATAAAAGGTTAGGAGAACAGAAGGAAATTAGTGATGGCTTATTAATGAGCTGGGCAAATTGTACTTGTCAAATTGATGATTTGAAGATGGAAAAGTATTTTGGAAGAAGTAAGTATTGTGGAACAGTAAGTAAGTCCTCACTAGACTCTGAAATAGGTAAACAGAAGGTAAAATTATTCATTCTTCTCCCTTCCCCTCCCCCTCCTCCTCCCTTTCCTTCTCCCCACCCACTCCCTTTCCTCTTTCCCCTCCCTCACCCACTCCCTCTCATTTCCTCTCCCACTCCTCTATTTTCTTTTTTTTTCTCTGAGAAATACTTCTTTGTACATTCATGGCGAGAACCACCAGGGGGCCTAGTGGCGCACAGGCTTGGTGAATTGGGGTTGAGGTTAACATGGCTGCACCCCTTCCACCATGTGGTAAGATGCCAAGATCCCATAAAACCACAGATGTCAGGTTTTTCTTTTCTTTTTTTTTATTGCTAGATACCTATGAAAATGAAAAAAGAAAAAAAAAAAAAAAACAAAAAGCCAACACATTTCGACAAAATCCTGTATCTGAGGTCTAAAGGGCTGAATTTAGGCCTTTGCTTAGTAACAGTTACATACATAACGCCAGTTCTGGAAACAAGCCTATTTTAGTTTCAAGTTTAACTTGAATGGCATTTTTATTGTAGGTAATTATGACCTACCTGACAGTGAGTAACCAGCAACTTGTGAACATTGTTGCTGATTGTACCTGTCAGGGTTTGGTGTAAGTTACAGAAATCAGAGGATCCAGTCCTCCCTGTTCCTCTGAGGATTCTTTTTAATATTCCTAAGTGCCCTCCTTCCCTACCCACCAGTTTCTTCAATTTCTTTCTTCAGGGTTTTAGAGTTTTCTGAGTATAGGTCTTTTACATCCTTGGTTAAATTTATTCCTACATTGTTTGTTTGTTTATTTTTGATGCAATTGTAAATGGGATTATTTTATTAGTTTCCCTTTCTGATAGTTCATTATTGGTGTATAAAAATGCATCTGATTTCTGGATATTTATTTTGTGTCATGCTACTTGACTGAATTCCCTTATCAGTTCTAGTAGTTTCTTTTGGTGGAATCTTTAGGGTTCTCTACACACAGTATCATGTCATCTGCAAATAAGACAGTTTTACTTTTTCCTTTCCACTTTGGATGTCTTTTATATCTTTTTGTCTGATTGCTGTGGCTAAGACATCCATACTATGCTGAATAATAGAGGTGAAAGCAGATCATTGTTCCTGATCTTAAGGGAGACAATTTCAGTTTTTGCCCATTGAGTAGGATGCTGGCAGTGGGTTTCTCATGTATGGCCTTTATTATATTTAGGTATGTTCCCTCTATTCCCACTTTGCTGAGAGTTTTTATCATAAGTGGGTGCTGGATTATATTAAATGCTTTTTCTGCATCTATTGATATGATTATGTGGTTTGTAGTCTTTATTTTGTTTACATGGTGTATCACATTTTTTGATTTATGGATATTGTACCAGCCTTTCATCCTTTAATAAATCCCATTTGATCATGGTGTATAATCTTTTTAATGGATTGCTGGATCCAGTTAGATATTTTGTTGGGGATTTTAGTGCCTATGTTCATCAGGGATATTGGCCTATAATTTTTACTCTTTGTAGTGTCTTTATCTGGTTTTAGAATTAGGACAACGTTGGCCTCATAAATTGAGCTTGGTAGTCTTCCTCCTTCTTGAATTATTTGGAATAGTTTGAGAAGGAGAGGTGTTAATTCTTCTTGGACTGTTTGGTAAAATTCATCTGTAATGTCATCTGGTCCAGGGCTTTTGTTTGTTGGGAATTTTTTGATTATTGCTTAAATTTCATTAGTTGTAATTGGTCTATTTAGATTTTCTGATTCTTCCTGATTCATTTTTGGAAATTTGTATGTTACTAGGAATTTATTCATCTTGTCCAGATTGTCCAATTTGCTGGTACACAGTTGTTCATAATATTTTCTTACAATGCTTTGTATTTCTTTGGTGTCAGTTGTTACCTCTCCTCATTCATTTCTGATTTTATTTATTTGGGTCCTCTCTCTCTTTTTCTTAATGAATCTGTTTAAAAGTTTGTCAGTCTTGTTTATCTTTTCAAAGAACAAGCTCTGGTTTCATTGACATTTTGTTTTTTAGACTCTATTTCATTAGTTTCTGCTCTGATGTTTATTATTTCATTTCTTCTGCTCACTTTGGACTTTCTTATTCTTTTTTCTAGTTCCTTTAAGTATGAAGTTAGAGTGCTTATCTGAGATTTTTCTTGTTGCTTGAGGTAGGCCTATAATGCTATGAATTTCTCTCCTAGGATTCCTTTTTCTATGTCCCATAGATTTTGGGTTGTTTTTTTCTCACTTTCATTTGCTTCAAGGTAACTTTTTATTTCTTTCTTATCTCATTGTTAATCCATTCATTGTTTAGTGACATTTTATTTTGCTTCCATGTCTTTCTGTATCTTAAGTTTTATTCTTGTGATTATATTCTACTTTCATACCATTATGTTCAGAGAAGAAGCTTGATATGATTTTAATCTTCCTAAATTTATTATGACTTGTTTTTTTGTCCTAACATGTGATCTGTCCTAAAGACTGTTCCATGTGCACTTGAAAATGATATATATTCTGCTGCTTTGGAGTGAAATGCTCTGAAGGTATCAATTAAATTTATCTGGTCTAGTGGGTCATTTAAGGCCACTGTTTCCTTGTCAATTTTCTGTCCTGAAGATATAGCCATTGGTGTTAATGGGGTGTTAAAACCCTCTAAAATTCCACCTTTCCCATCATGGTACTGTAGCAAACTTGTATAGCCTATTTCAAATGTAGAAACTTAGCTGCAAGGGAGTCTTGGAAATGTAATTTTTAATTCCCAGCCTTGGCAGTACAGGAAGGCACCCAAAAAGGAGGAGGAAACAAAAGGTGGTTGCTAATAGGCCATAATCACAACATGAAGGTAAGAGGAATGGATTAACATGCATTTACTCCAGGACTTTGTGCATTATATTTCTGTTTTTGCCTGGAATATGTGTCTGCTACCCTCAGTTCCTACTCTAATAGGTATTTACCAGCAAAGAAAACAAAATATAGAGAAAATGAAATAGAATAAAATAGAAAAAATAAGTGTCATTTTATGAAATATCTGGGGGCTTTTTTTGGTATGAGTATGTATGTGTGTTGTGTTGTACTCTAAACTGTATTTTTTTTTGTGTGGGTCATAGTCAAAAGGCTTGAAAAAGATCTGCTTATATGTAACTCCCTCAGTTCTCTGGTATTTTAAGTCTGCTTGTGATACTTCTGTATCACAGGTGACTCTGCATTGTAGGTGACTCTAATTCACTCCTTATAGTTCCTATTATACATACACACACGTTCAATATTTGTGTTCCCCATTAGACTGGCTCCCAAAGGAGAGCTCAGATACTGTGCTTATCTTTCTTTCTGTTACCTTGTCTTGAGGTCTGTCACACTGTAGTTTTTTTACACCTTTGTTGAATGAATAAACAAGAAAGGGATTGTTACAGACTTTTGAATCTCTTAACTCTTCCAAGGACTAATAAATAGACTTAAGATTCAGAGAAGACTGAAGAAGTGCATAAACCTGAAAAGAGATTAGCTACGGAAGAAACTGAAGCAAAGTAAAAGATATCCTAGCACAGACCAACAGGTAGTATAGAGCAAGAGCATCATGGAACCCAAAGAGGAGAAACTGACCAGATCGGCATAGAGACTTTTCTCTTGGCTTCACCGCAGAAGGTTGTCACCAGTTCCGTAGTGCAGCGGAATAGGACACATGTAAGAAACACATTCCAAATGGGTATGTATAATTCACTGAACTGACATCTAAGTGTCAGTTCAGTTGTTTTAACAAGTCTTTATGTACCCCCGGGTAAGTGTGAATTAATGAACCTCTTAATGGTTATGTGTTTGGGTATATCTACGTAACCACAAAGTGAAGAATCTTGTGAGTAAAGCTGAACTGTCCCTTACTCCTTAAAGCATTCTGTTGGAGGACATGTGTGTGCAACTGCTGTGTTGCTTAATGAAGCGTACTGGTGGTGAATTGAATAGTAGTGTGATAATGTATCAAAATAATAAGTGAATAAAGCCAGCATACATTAAATGCTTATTATGTAGCAGGAACTGTGCTAAGGACATTATGTCATGTAATTCTTACAACAACTCTGGAAAGTTTTAACCACAATTTTTTTATTTTTTATTGTTGTTCAAGTACATTTTGTAGATCAGAAAAGTAAGACTCAGAGAGAGTAACTAACCTGCTCGAGGCAGCAAAGCTAGTGCGTGGCAGTGCGGATGCAAACCAGATCTGTCATACTCCTGAGCCTGTGTTCTTAACCACTCTGGCAAAGCGAGTGGTGACTAATTGTCTAATCCTTTCCCCAGCCCTTAATTATTACTTTCTGCTTCTTTGTGGCCTGAACTTTATTTTAATTTTTCCTGTGGTTGATGGTCCTCATTCATATACTACAATTGCAAAAAACTTATGTGGATGGCCAAGAAAAACTTCCCCTTCAGATTGCAATCATTGGGAAACATTTGCCTTTACTCTGTAAGCTCTCATTTATGGTTGGAATGCATAAGTAGTCCTAGTTATTCTGCTTATTCATTTACTCAAAATTGTTTAGTGCTTATTGTGTGTCAGGCAGAATTCTAGACATTGAGAATATCAACAACCAAGTGCCTTCTCATTGAAGGAGATAAATAATTAAATTTAAATTTGATGTATATAATATGAAAAGTGGTAATAAGTAAAATAATAAGAAAGCAATTTTGGGAAATAGTGATAGCTGTATATGTATCTCAGTATGTAATATATTTTTTCTAGGGTGGTCAGGAAAGACTTTTATGACAGGATGACACTGAGCAAGGACATTAAAAGAATGAGAGAGGGAGAGAGAGAAAGAGAGTCCTGTGGGTATGTGTGGTAGCATTTTCTAGGCTGAGGACCAGCTGCTATAAAGGCCCTGACATAGAAGTGTACTTGGCTTCTTTGAGAAATAGTAAGGAGGTCAATGTAAGTGAAATAAAGTGAGTGATGGAGAAATGGTGAAGATAAGGGCATGAAGCTATAGGGTCTTATGGGACTTTACCTTTATTCAAAGTGAGATATTATACAGTCTTTATCAAAGGAGTCATATAATCTGATTTATTTTTTGGAAGGATCACTCAAGTTGCTAGATGACAGCTATAAAGGGGAGCAAAAATGAAAGCCATGCCACAGAGGAGGCTATGGCAGCACACCAGGTGTGACAGGGATTAGATTAGCATGGTGATGGTGGAACTGGAGAAAAGAGGTGGGATCTTGGACACAGTGTGCAGATAAGCCTGTAGGCTATGGAGTTCAGGTGAGTGGACAGAACTGGAGATATTTAAAGGCAGTTGTTGCATAGAGCTGGAACAGAATGAGATGTCTGAAGAGGGAATGTAGACAGAAGGAAGAAGAGGTCCTAGAGTCAAACTCTGGCACACCACAATAATTATAGGTTGGAAAGGTGAGGTGGGACCAGCCAAAATAACTGAGAAGGAATGGACAGTGATGGACAAGGAAAACCAAACACTAGCATCTTGTGAAGAAAGCATTTCATGAAGGAGTGAAAGAGGTGAACTACATCAAATACTGCTAGGGATGGAGTAGGATGGGGTTGTATGATTGAGGATTAACCATTGGATTTGA
This sequence comes from Anoura caudifer, assembly GCA_004027475.1. Lineage (NCBI taxonomy): Eukaryota > Metazoa > Chordata > Mammalia > Chiroptera > Phyllostomidae > Anoura > Anoura caudifer. The sequence continues at coordinate 28,180 of PVKU01012099.1, read as the reverse complement.
CAATGTTGCAGTGGTTGACAGTTGGTAAGAGCTGTTTAGGGAAGTAGTGGCGTTGAATGAATGGGAGAAGAAGGCATGGAGATGGGTAGAGTAGCTCTTTCTTGGGGTTTTACAGAGAAATGAACTGGAAAAGGATATTGATAAAGAATTTTTTAAGCTTGGTTTTTAAAGAGAGAAGAAATATAGCATGTCTGACTGGGGATGATCCAACACAGAGGTGTTAGCCTTAGACATAGGAGGCAGTTTGTCCACCTCTGAAATGGGAGGGAAGGCAATATCCAGGGTCATAAATGCAGGTAAATGATAGAGTTAGTGGAGGGGTACATGTAGGTTTACCCTTTTGATTTCTCAATAAAATCAGCTTTTAGTTTCTCAATAAAATAATGACCAAGATTAGCAATTAAGAGTTAAGGAGGAGGGCAAAGCATTGCAGGTTTGAGAAGAGAGGAGAAAGTATGGAATTGAACTGAACAGGAAAATGTAGGAGTTCTAGGCAGTACTGAGGGCTCAGGAATTCTAATTAAGACAAATCAATATGGTGGTGTGATTTTTCTCCACCTCTACTCAGCTGTTTGGGTGCGGGCCTGGGGAAGTAGGTAAAGAGATGGATTTGTCAGGACTGTGGTTAGCCAGGCAAGCACAAGAAAGTTTTCCAGGCAGAAAACTTACAGACAGACAGAAGAGATGGGGGTTGGAGTAAATGTGAGAGAATAGTTATAGTGATTTTTTCATGGTGTCCAAGCTGGGTAAGAAAGGAAATAAGAGTCAACAGATTGATGGACAGTAAATAGGCTACGGGTTCAATAGGTTGGATATCCTGGTGCGGCTGAAGAACTAACAGAGTTGAGGTACTAAAGAGACAGAAGGAAATATGGGAATTTGGTGGTCAGAGAATAGAATGCTGGAGACTGATATTATAAAAGGACCCAATTATTGGCAATGGTTCATACTTGTCTAAACTGCAACCTGGCTGTTCTTGAACAATGGCCCATAATGTTAAAGTAGTCAGACATTCCTTGGTTGCAGATAACCTACTACTTGGTTATTAAAGCTATTACTTTATGAAATATTATATTATAAAAATAACATTTTCAAAGAGTATGAACTTAATATGATTGTATTACTGAATCTTTTTTCAAAAAATTTTTATTAAAATATTTTTAAAAACATAATGACTTCCTTTGGACCCAGGAATTCCACATTTGGAAGATAATTAGAGATGTGTACTAAGATGTATATTCATACTGTTCACCACAAAATTTGAGTTAAAGCTTCTTGGGCTTTAAAAATATTTTATCTCATATATTGATTAAATATAGTATGGAATATTTATACAGTGGAATATTATAAAGGCACTAAAATACTCTATGGAAAAATATTTTTTGACATGAGATATACTCCTGTTCACCATACACTAAAAAAAGCAGGAGGTATATTATGAGACTTTTGATAAACCATATAGGTCTGTTTACATAAAAATACTGGACAGAAATAATGGCAATAGTTAACTTCTGTTGGTGGCATTATAGAAGACATATTTTTCCTCTTTGTGAAAGAGGTCATCTTTGACATTCTAGAGTTTTAATTGAGCATGCACTACTCTTGAAATTAGAAGTTAAAACAGGTAATAGTTGCTATTTTAAAAATTCTGTTTGTAGTAAACTATATCTGTTAACAAATATGACCTGTTTATAACCTGTTTTTTTCCTTAAGCTTGAGCAGAACAATTTGTCTCAAGTTATCCTTAGTTTGATTAGGGCTCCTAGGCTTATCAATAGCTAAACTTTACATTTTTAGAATAGTTATTCAACTTCTATTTCACCTAAGAGATTTTCCATGGCAATGAACTTTTTCACTCTTCTAACTATATCTATTTCCATCTATCACTTCTCATGTAGCCCGAAAAAATAATGAAGCAATATAGATTTCAAGTAAATTTTAAAGGTACATCTAAAGAAAGAAATCCTCTTGCTCCTCTTCTGGTCATAAAAATGTGTTTTTCTTCTCAAAAGAAAAACCATCTTATTTCTAGCCTCAGATATTTAGCTGATCAATGTTTACTGATGGATTTCCTGAATGCGAATATAATGGGCATCTTTGTCAACAGTGATTGCAGGCTTCCAGAGCATTTCCAAAGCAGGCTCTTTTTAAGAGATCTATCTCATTGTCTCTTCTGGAAACAAAGTATTTAACCATGTTTAATCAAAACCAACCATAGTTTCATTTTTACTTAAAGACAATCTAATGATGTCTTAACAGCCTCATTGGGTTTTCATAAGTATCCACTGCCTTTTTGTTAATGGCCTGGTTTGTTTCCAATTTCTCTGTTGCTTAATATCCTGGGTCATAGAGCTAAGTACATGTTCTCAGCATTCAACTATATTCTGTATGCCCTGGGAAATGTGAAATGTGTGTCAAATCTACTGACAGAGTGTACCTCCACCATGGAGTCTTCTTCATTTGAACATCTACTTTTGTTTATCAGTGTTAAAATTCTATTTTCTTGTACAATCTGAGGCAGGTTGAATAGTTCCTCTGAGTCTCTTATTTTAATATTGGGTTTTCCAAACCGAACTTCCTCTTACCTATGTACATGTCTAGATTTAAATATGATGTAAAAATTTTACTGTTTTTGTGGTTTGGTTTGACGTTTTTCCTATATTAAAGCAAGATTGAAATGGCAGAGTTTTCTTCCCATCAGTGGCTAGTGGACAAATAATGAAGTCAAATTTATATAACACTTACTGGATGGCCATCTACAAGAGGATATTGAATCCTTTATGAAGATGATGCCAGATTAATAATTCTTTTCTTTGATTTGACAATCTGACTGACCCTTGACTTCTGTTATATGCATGTGTGCATGTACACATGTGTGTTTCTGTGTGTGTGATTTCTACCACCAGCTGTACATACTTTTCGAACTATAAAAGGAATTGCTAAAGTATTAAATACTTCATTTCTCTGAATTCCCTTTGAATACTTAATTTTGGCAGAGCCACAATCATATACGTACATCTTCTCACTTCAACCTATACTGTCATCACTTAGTGAACACAAATTGTGGAAAAGACAATCCTGAATGAGTGAAAACTTTGAATTGCAGAATATTTAAGAAACTTGTTTCAGAGGCATTGACTCAAGACTGCTTAGTGATGTTCTGCAGGGTTTTTTCTTCACCGAGCAACCAAGTGAGTTATTTATAATCAATTTCTCAAGTGTTTGTTAACTGTTCTCAAAGTGAGGAACAATGCTTTAAAAAGTCCATATTTCTTTATTTGATTTCTGTTGGCTCTCTGAGGTACTTACTAAAATGCAACTTATACTTCCAGTTTTAGCTCTGATTGTAAAGAGCTTAGAAGTTGTCACTCCTGCCTTTACAAGGAAAAGCTGAACAAACTAAAAATTAGCACTTTTTGGACCCACCAGAAAACTTGACAAATCTCCACCTTGAAATCTGAAGAGACAGGCAAATCCAGAGAGTCTTAGCTGAGATCTGCTTACCTGGTGAGCTAGTGTGATCATGACTGATATGAAATTCTTAAGTGGTCATTTTGATTTTTGAGCTGGAGGCTGACTGCAGACTATGAGAGTTAAAACCTCTTTGAGGATATAGTCTTAAGAAGGGTGTCTCTACATTTCATGGAATGTTACCATAGTCACATGGTAAAGGGCCAAGAAAGATTCCCTTGTAGCTCTGACAGGGAGAAGGGAAAAACAACTATTGTAAAATATGACCAAACTTTCTCCATCACAAAAGCCTACTCTCCAGGGCAGGGAGAAACATTACTAGAGTCTTAACATACCAGGAGGAAGGGTATTTCTTTGATGATATAACCCCTGCTGTCTATCTTCCCTGTGTCACCTAAGCAAGAGAGCTGAGATAGGAAGTGAACGTTGGGGAAGGCTCCAGCTCAGGGACACAGGCCTGCTGAAGGACAGACTTAATCATTTGGCCATCACACCAGTGGGGCATCAGTGGATTATGACTGAAAGAGCTGTAAGATTCAGAGTCTGTCTGAATGGAAGTTCTTAGGAAAACCCAGGACAGACATAAACAGAGACTCTAAAAGAATTTGAAGACCTTGGCATCTATAGCTACAGCAAACACTAAACATAGCCTAACTCCTAGCCAGATAAACATAAAACCTCACACTAAAGGCCTATGTAGCTCAGTTTTCAGTACCCCATACTGTATGCTTTCAATACAAAATTATAATTTATGGTAAAATGCAAGAAAAACACCATCTGAAGAGACAAAACAAGCATCAGAACCAGACTCAGATATGACACAGATTTGAAATGATCAGATAGGGTATTTTAAGTGACTATGGTTAATATATTAAGCACAGTGGTAAAAGTAAAAAAATATGCAAGGACAGATGGATAGTATAAGCAGAAAGAGGAAAGCTCTAAGAAAGAATAAAAAAGAAGTGGAAGTAAAAAAACACTATAACAGAAAGGGAGAATGCCTTCAGTGGACCTATAGGTAGACTAGACGCAGATGAGGAGAGAATCAATGAGCCTGAAGAGATGGCAATGGAAATTTCTCAAACTGAAATACAAAGTGAAAACAAGAATGAAAAACAAAACAATGAAAACATAATATATGAAACTTGTGGGACAATTTCAAAAGGTGTAACATACATGTGACTGGAATATCATAGAGAGAGCAGAAGAAATATTTGAAGTAGAATGACCAACAATTTTCCAAAGTTAATTGCAGGCACCAAACCATAGAATCAGAAACCCAGAGAACAACCAGCAGGATAAATGCTAAAAGACTAACTTACACATATATTCGCACTGCAGACAAAGAGAAAATCTGTTTTTTAAATCCTCACCTGAGGACATTTTTCCATTGCTTTTAGAGAGAGAGGAAGGAAGAGCGAGTGAGAGAGAGAGAGAGGAACAGCAATGTCAGAGAGAAACATTGATCAGTTGCCTCTTATGTGTTCCATGACTAGGGGCTGAACCTGCAACCTAGGTATACGCCCTGTCCAAGGATTGAACCCGCAGCCTTTTGGTTTATGGGGTGACACTCCAACCAACTGAGCCTCACTGGCCAGGGTGAGAAACTCTTGAAAGAACATTCCTTGAAAGGAAGAACACCTACAAAGGAGTAATGACAAAAATTACCACAGACATCAGAAAACATATGAGAGTGAAGTACTTAAAAGTAATGATAGAAAAAAAACCCCACCAATCTAGATTCTATATCCAGTGAAATTATCCTTCTAAAGTGAAGGAGAAATAAGTCTTTCTCAGGAAAACAAAACTGAGGGAATTCATTGCCAGCAGAGCTGTCCTACAAGAAATTTTAAAGGAAGTTCTTTAGGGAGTAGGAAATTGATATTGTCAGAAACTTGGCTGTATACAAAGAAAGGGAAAGCATCAGAGAAGGAATAAATTTCTTTGAAAGAAATATAATTTATATGTAAAGAAAATAGATAAAATGGAATTATGCAAAATGTTCAGTGAATACCAGGGAAGACAGAAAAAAGAAACAGAACCAATACAATAAATATAAAACAGTTATAAACAATAAATAAATTTACATTATATACCTTTGGTTAAAGTAAAATATTTAGAACTTTCCCTTGCCTTTTTAAATGAACTTTTTCATTACCTTCCAGATCTCAGTTTCAAACAGGTCAGGTGTGAGTACACTGGCACATTTGTGGGACACTTGGAGTGATAGTACCCTCAGTTTGGGTTCTTTTGCCTATTCCTGGGCCTCTTGCTCCTCTGCTGCCTCCTTTGCACAATTGACTTGAATGGAACCCATGTTAGACCAGAGAAAAACCCTGGACCAATTTTGGAGGTGTTCTTTCTGCCAGAATTACTATTCTACTCATTCCTTTGCCCCATAGAGCTTTCAGGAAAGATGTGTCACTAAGAATTATCTGATAAGCTAATATATGTAGCAATGACAATAGGTCCTTGGGGAAATAATCGTATGATTTATATCCTGGAATTCTATGACACCATCAACTCATGCGATTAACAAGTAAGTTCTGGCTCCCTGCCTCCCCCACTGGAATAGTTTAATTTCCAGGTGCATTTATTGAATCTCAGTGTCTCTGTAAAGCACATACCATAAAGACCTGATATTGATCTAATAAGTGGTCATTGGATAACCACAGTTAATTGACATAATGGTATTCATATAGAGGAAGTAAAAGTATTCTCACCAGGACATGACCTTCAGAAAGATCTTGATGCTATTTCTCATTAGGCATATCCTTCCGATCATGCCTTTCCACCTCTTTATGAATATTCTATTTTAATCAATTTTTACTGTAAAGTTAACATATGCTTGTTTTGTCACAATAAAAATATGCACAGGATTCACTCTCATATTTATTTCTCACTTAATTGGGTCCATTCTGCATGCCCTATATAAAATTAGCATTTAACTTGTTCACAAAAAGTGTGCTTTCTAGCATTGAAAGATGAGTGCCTCCTGTTATAACATTCCTGAGGGACAGAAGTTCCAGTTTTCACCATTCAATTTTTCCTAGGGATTCCAAGAATGGCTGTTAGGCAAAAAAAAAAAAAAAAAAAAAAAAAAGGGTCTGCCTTTATTACCCATTTAACAAATACTGGTTCATTTATTTGCCTTCAGGGGTCTATCAAATGTTTATCATTGTAAATTATCATTGCAAATTACTACAGCTTCAAGTTCCCTGGAGGACATTTTAAATATTTTCCAATATTTTAATATGCTCAGATGCTTTCCTACAATTAGACTAACATTTCCTAAATCAATATTCCATGATTGTTAATAGTTTGCAACAAAAGTTTATTGCTAAAATATTTTTGAGATATTGTATTAAAATAACTTTAAAAGATTTTAATGTACTAATACTCATAATAAATTTATAGAAAGTGCTATATTGTTAAGTACTTGGGCAGTGTTTAATAGGACACTTGCTAGAAGTCCCTGAATGATTAATTTAGCAGTAAACAGGCAGTTTTATTTTTAATTTTTACTAGACAAGCCATGATGATATATTAGAATTCAAGAAGTCTGAACTCACATGCAAAACTTCCTTAGTGACCTTGTTTGTGTTGTGTTTGTGCACGAGGCAATTACTAATCTTGTAGGGATTGAGCTTGAAGATAACATGGTAAGGTTTGTGATACAACCATATTCTGGCTTATTAGAAGAGATGAAAAGATTCGTAGGACAGATCAAGAACTCAGAGTAGGAAGCTGGGAGGCTGGAGGAGGTGGAGATTCTTGATGAATAACCTGGAAGTTGGAAATATATCAAGGGTTTGTGAAAGGAAGAAAAGAAGAAAAAAATGACATCACTGAAGCTATGCAGAAGATCAGAGAAGCTGCATATGTCGAGAGAACATCCAGAAATTAAGCAGTAGCATCCACGCTTGCCCCAAAACATTAAGGCACCTTCCCAGGTGTTGGCAGTTTATGGAATCATATTATCTCAGCCTGCAGAGGAAGAGACACATCCATGGTGACTGGTGCAGACTCCTTGCTAAGAAGGGAAGTGGCCAGAAAGAGCCCACATATGGTAAACAGGCAAGAGTGCATTTCTCCTGAGTATGTTTCTAAAACAGGACAGCCAGCGCTAACCCAAGCTGCTGTTGCACACTTCAGCAGGTCCACGTGGAATGAATCACGCGGTCATAGGGCAGACACGCGCACTGTTCGTAGTTGTTGCACTCCTGAGAAGGAAGCTAAGGACATGTAGCAAAATATCATGGGCTTTGGAGTGAAAAATCTGGGTCCCAATCCTATGACATGCTTACAAGTAGTATGATTTGGAACAGGTTACTTATTTAGCCTTCCTAAATCTTAGTTTTGTTCATTTCTAAAACAGGGATGATGTCTGCTTCTTTAGAACATATGAGATTTTGCACATAGAAACCTCTTATGTAAATACATTTTAAAAGCTCCAAATAGCTTTAATTTAGCTTTGATTAAAATTAAAATGAGGCCCATAAATTATTTCAAGTAAGAAACTTTAAAACCAACAAGCAGCATGTTAAAAAGTAACGAAGCATGACATTCTGGAAACGGAAAAACTCTGGGACAGTTAAAAGATCAGTGGTTGACAATGGGGACAGGTGATAAATAAGCAGAGCACAGAGGATTTTTAGGGCAGCGAACAAATTCTGTATGATGCCATTATGATGGCTGCATGTCATTGTACACTTGTCCACATCCATAGAACATACAACACCAAGAGTGAACTGTAAAGTAAATACAAATGTGCCATTCTGGGGGAGGGCAAGTTCATGGTGGGGAAGGCTGTGCATGTGTGGGTGGGGGTATTGGGAAATCTTTTTACCTTCCCCTCAATTTTGCTGTGAACCTAAAACTTCCCTAAAAGTAAAGTCTCAATAAAAATAAAATCAAGCACTAGGTCGGTCATTAGATTTTTTTTTTGAGAAAAGATAGCAAATATTTGTACATCAATTCAAAATTTACCTCATATCTTGTTATTGTAAAGCTGACTTTCTATTTTATCTGTTTGCAAAAATATTTTTGTTTTAATGCTTTAAGGACTATTGAATTGTGACTATAAATGCTTGTTATGGAAAACTATATTTGTTAAAATGTATATTTGGAAAACTGTTCAGTTAAAATAATAACCATGTCTTAAGAGGCTGACATCACCTACCACAGCAACCTCGTGAAAATTAATCCACTAACTCCATTTTGACTGGTTTGTTGTATAAAGTAACTGCACCGGTATATGACTGAAAGCCATTTAGGCATTTCCTGTTTGAAAAGTTTACCTTACGTATAAAAGTGGCTAAAACACATTAACTCTAAAATGCAATGCAGAAACACAATTTTCCTCAACATATGTAAATATTTTTCTTAATCAGTGAAGTCTGTAACTTCTTCCTTATTCCTTGAAACTCAGTTTCCACATTGCCCATGCCCTGGCCAAACCTCAACAATTCTAAATTAAATATTTTAAATTTGAGATAGAGGAGGACAACTGTAGGAGACCATTCTGCATAGCATGGGCCCAGCTCCCACTCAGAGATGCATAGGATCCACACCCATGGATAGGTTCTCCCGTGGGGAATCAGGCCTGCAATGTGCCTAGGCCACTTTGAGACTTGCTTTTGCTAAAAACCCCCTCACCCTGACTTGCAGCAAACATTTACTGTAAAGTAGCTTCCTAAAATCCATGCTAAAACTCCCCAGTATGGAATGTAACTGGTCCAACCATTTTCCCTTTTTCATTTGCAAATATCCTTCTTCTGTGATGTGATTATCGGCATTGGCTCCTTTGTTGTCAGTAAAAGGTAACCACCTAAAGCGAACCTTTGCATAGTAAATGAGGACCATCATGTAATGTGTGGAGAAACCCAATAAAGGACAGTCATGGCAAGGGCCGAGGCTTTCACTCCCCTTGAGAAAAGCCATGCTGTCCCTTTTCCTCCACTGGGCTTGGTAATCCATCCATAATGATGTGGACACTGCGGGCCAGTGTCTGCATCAGACAACCCTACTTTTTCTCATTATGTCCTTGCTTCCAAGGTGTTATGACCTACCTGTTTGGCTGTTCGCTGGTTTTAGAGCCATTCTAACTTACCTGGGAGAGGAAGGACAAGGGGGAGCTTATATGCAGATTCTGGGCAGTTATAGTCATCTTACTATTACATGAAGTGTTCATTATCTCCGGGTTTCCTGCTGCTTTTCTGATAGGACTCTTCTGTATTGGGGTGTGCATGTGTGTGTGTGGAGAGAGAGAGAGAAAGAATGATAAAGCAAAGCAAACTGGTCAAAATGTTAATAATTGTTGTATATGGGTGTGTTTTTGTACTACTCTTACATTTTTTAATGTTTAAAATTATCTAAAAATAAAAAAAAGCATGCCCCAAATTCCATGTAAGAATCTTCTCCAGCCTCTCAGGCTGGCTGGTAGGTTGGTTTGTGCATGGAAGACTGCTAAGAGATACCGCTGCCTCACTTCCTGTGTCAGCTCTGGGTCAGCTGAGGCACTAGGTACATACGGATGAGGAGTCAATGACCTAGAAAGAAAGATGACTGACCTAAAAGACCTAGTACATCTCTGGTCTTCAAAAAAGTTGAGGGATATATCTAGGTTTCCTGATCCTGACTTTATGAAGGTAATAACAACTAGAAAGGTCTGAGAAAGCCAAATGGACCTCTGCCACCCAACTTCAAACCCTGATGAAGTTTTCTTACAGGGAAGAGAGGAATAGTTGTGTTAGTGTGTGTGTGTGTGTGTGTGTGTGTGTGTGTGTGTGTGTGTGTGTGTGTGTTTGGGTAGGGGGTGTGGCCTGAACCATTTTTCCACACCAAGCCCAGCCTTGTTCTTTTGGTGCATAGTCTCAGTGCTCACGTTTTCCTCCTAGTCTCCCCCATCCCTGCCATACTTTCCTTTTAGGAATGGTTTCTGGCTCTGGAGGGTTCCACCCTAATATGGCCCAGGTACTTACACTCTGAGCAGCCATGAAATTTCATCTAGGAGCATGAGTCAGCTGGGGCCCCGGAGGGGGCACAAGTTGCAACAGCCTGATGCTGGAGCCTGGGTGCAACACAGGTGACCCGTGAGATGGCAGCACAGCAGCAGGTGGCCTGGTGGGCAATGTGGTCTTCTCTGTGTCCACATCTTTCTCAGCACCCTTCCTGGAGAACTTTAGGCAGTATTATCTGCCTCCTTTCCTTAGGCAATTCCATTAGTTGGCAAACAAACTTGGGCTCAGATTTGACTAATGCTTAAAATATAGCATACTAATAAAAAATTGGGATGTAGTAAGACAAATATATATGGAACTGATTGCCATTGAAGAGATAGTTTATCACTCACAGTTCCCAAGAAGAGGGGGACTCCATGTCATGGCTGGGGGGACATGTGGGGAAGCACCAGGGTTGTTTAAGAGGCAGAGGGAAAGGGAGCCGTTGTTGGCAGGAGCCTTCATCATGGTTTCCACAGGGATTTATAACTTGGATTGAAAGCATGTCACATCCTCCACCTAAATGGATAATTTGTGTTGTACGCCCATCACATCACTGGTTTCCTGATGCACCACAATATTAAACATAATGTAAAAGGTTCCAATTATAATAGAGTTAGCAGCAAACCCAGGGGCACAGGAAACTTTTAGGTAAAGGTAGGATTGCTTTGATTGTTCAGAATCTGCTTAATGCCTGATGATGAGGAGAATTCTGAGCTTTCTGTGAAGTTAAAAGCAGGTGGAGTTCAGAGACTTAAGATGGCAGATGGCACATTTGTGGACTCAGAGAGTAAGCTATATATAAATGAGAGTTTGAACTAAGTGAACTCTATACCCTCTCTTGCTATAGGGACCGTAAGATAATAGATGGAACAGCTCAAGAGGAGGAAACTATAGGCTAGCAGACTCCTCAGTCCAAGTTTTTCCTTCTGTCTCATGAGTGCCAGGCCACAGAGAGCTAGTCACTACTCTGGTCACTGTGGAGCCGGAACATTGGCTGTGTCTCCACAGAGATCAGTTGCTGCTGCTGACAACCCCACCATGCCTTAACTTGGATGGCCAAAGAGGCCCGGACAAGGCTAGCTGGTAAACTGCAGGTGGAATGATCCACACTGGAAAGTGATCAGAGGCAGTAGGACAATGCTGTAATAGGAGAGAGGATCCTGGACAAAGGGAGGGTTTCATGGTGGTGCCCCTAACACAGCACGTTTCCCCCTGGTTTTCTGGCATTTATATACCTGCTTTTACTTCTGTAGCACTTTGTAACGAAGAGAAGGCTGGGTGGGACGGAGAGCACCAGTCTAAGCACCTGCAGGGACGCCCTCTTTTCCTGACTCTCTGAGTCCTTGCCTTGGAGCCTTCCCACTCCCTCATATTTCCCTAATCATACCTAATTCATAGGTGGCCACCTAGAGAGTCTGAAGAACATTTTATACTAAACATGTGCATTGGTCACTTCTGTGAAATCAGAAGTGACTGATTTCACACTGATTTGCACTGTTGAATCACTTGTTTTCATGTTGGGTTACCTAAGAGGGCACTGGCTATACTGATATCTAAGTTTTCTCTTTCCCCTGTGGGGTCTGGCTTCAATCTTCTCGTGATACCTCAGAGTAAATCCCCCCTAAATTTCTTTTGGCCACCCAACTGCCAGCTAGAGCCAAGACTTAGACATCTTGGGTGGCAAAATTTAATAAGTAGATTTTATTAATGCCTAGATAATAAAATGTTAAAATGTCTTCAGTTGAACTTAAAAATGTCATGTATTTTTTTACACATGTGAACTATGAAATAATGGCAATAGTGATGTGTTTAAAACCATTAAATCATGTAACTGGCTGAAAGTATACCATAAAATAAGAGTGGGAGTAATAACTTTAGGTCAAATTGAATTCTGAAAGATGACCACACAGGGACCAGGAAGACTCAAGAACATGAATATAGTCTGAGGCAGAAATTTTAATGCAATTTCCCAAGGCTCACAGAGAACATGTGTAGACAAAAATAGTATGGAGGTTCAGATATTTAATAATTGATGTAGAGGTCAAATAGGATGGCCTGCTGCGATGACCCTTCCATAGTAAATCAGTGTTTGACAAGTTCTCTGTGTAAAGGAATCGGGTAGCCACTGAGGAATTCAGAGTTAACTTGTTCTAAGGGTTTTTTTTGCATCCCATTCAGTTCTTTCATGAATCCTAGTGAGGTAGGCAGAGCAAATAGTTGTCTTTCCATCTCACAGATGAAGAAATTGAGGTTTAAACCTTGGGGTACATCTTAAGTTTTAATGCACAGATGTATAAAACAATTGGCAATTCTATTAAACTGCAGATTCTGCTACAGTAGGTCCAGAGTGGAGCCTGGAATTTTGCATTTCTAACAAGTTTCCAGATGATACTGATGCTGCTATGTGTGGTAAGTTCTCACAAGACATGAATGGTTCCTAATGGTGTTGGCAGGAAAAATCAGAATGTTTCAACATATAGTGCAAAATAGATGGGCATCATATGTTTGCTAAGTTAGTATCCTGGTGCTATCGGCTAATATTTAAAAAGATATGTAGTGCAGACCTCCATAATAGAACTTACCTTGAGGAGTTGTGACTTACTGAATACTGTGCTGCTTCCTTGAGCAGCCTGTAGGTTCAATGGGGAGAAGTAATGATGGCGGTGGCGGTAAGGGGGTGAGGTGGCCATAGGTAGTAACACAGATGATGATCCTGATGACAAGAGCTAAAATTTACTGAGTACTTACCTTGTGTCGGACATTGAACTAAGTCCTTCACATTACTGTCCTTAATGTTTACCATAGTTTTGCTGTGGGATACGTACTATCATTCCCTAACCTACAAAAGAACTGAAAGGCTAGAGATAAGTAGCTTGTAACTGGTCTTCCAACTCAGATATGTTTCATTCAAGGTGGAGACTATATCTACTGGTCTTCATCTTTTGAGAGCTGACATAGAACTGGAGAGAGGTTGATTTTGTTCCTGTGAAATGGTATTTTGGGCCAAGAAGAGCTTGGGCTTCCTTATAACTGCTGCAAAAAGAGAATCGGCTTCCCTGATGGAGTGAGTGTCCTGATTCTAAAAATTCTTGATCTGGGTGGGCAACTGGACTTAGTAGTTTTCAAATTGTTTTACAGAGTTGCTTCAGAGGTGACCTGAATGGGGTTAAGGAGAGACCCAAACTGCAGGTTCTGGACCCTTCTCTGCTTTGACTAGAGTAGCACTGTTTTATAATCTGATTTGTATATTGGGGTTCTTTGTAAGGTTGTATTTGAAAAAAGGTTTCTAATGATTATAAAATGTTTGAAGTCTTTGGATCAAGTGATCTCTAAGATCTCGTTTAAAATTAACTTTGTATAATTTGGTCAAAGTCTCATGCTAGTGAGTGGCAGAGCTTGGACTAGATTTGGGTAAAGTGGCTCTCTCTTCTAAGTCATGCTATCCTGATGCCCAGACCTACCAGCCCCTTTGTCAGATAAATCACTGTCAAAGTTACTGCTCTGAGGCCCAGTAGTTCAGGGAAAAGAACTGAAAGTTGGGTGACTTTGGTACAAAACTTGACTTCTCCGCTAATTAACTATGAAACCTGGAACAGTCTTTTATTTATCCTTCAGATATTTATTCTACCCCACCATGGACCAGGCACAGTTCGGTGCACTGAGAATACAGTGGTGAACAAAGCAGAAAGAGTGCCTGCTCTCATCAAACTCACATTTAAAGAGGTGATACAGATAACAAAAGTAAACAGATAAACAAGAAAATTTCTCCTTCTAGGGACCTCCATACACAGAAAAAGAAAATAAAAGGGGTAAGAACAGACAGTGGAAGTGAGAACCTTAGGATGAGGATTTGCCTTGGGCTATAGCAGAGGCTCACAGATTTTTCTTTCCATCTTCCAACAGGGGAGGAAATTCTCTCAGACTGAAACAAAACAAGGAGATCCACCTCCCTTCCCAGTTGGATCCATCCTTTTGGTGTTGGCTGAACCACATTCAGTGGGAAGGAGCAGATGCACTCAGATTATGTGACTCCATCTTCAGAAGGCCTGCTCAGGACACCAGGGCACTCAAAGATACTTCAGTAGGAAGGAGAAAGCCCCACGTGTGGCTCTGAAGTGTTCTGGGTTTCCCTCCCTCTTGGTTTTCACAGCTTGAGCGAGCTATGAGCAAATTGCCTAGGAAGCCAACTTCTGCTTCCAGGTGTTTTTGCTGTTTCCTCCTACTTCCTTGTCTTGTCAAGAAGTGTGCTTTAGTAAAAGGAACACTCCACCCAAAGACCTGAGTTCCAGGTAGAGATTTGTCACTAACTAATTGGGTGACCTTGGGGAGTTCTAAAATGTTAGAGCACAAGCAGATCATTGGGAAATTCTTCATTTTACAGGTAAGGAAATGAAATTCCAAGCAGTCAACCTTCATTCCAGGTCATTTGGTGTATGCAGTCAGGTCTAGAACCTCAGACCTCATGATTTCTAGTGCAGTGTTCTATCACAAAATGTTCTTACTCCTTCTCTGGGCCTTAGGTAGCCCATCTGTAAACTGAGGGATTGAGTTGGCTCAGGGGCCTAACTAGTGAACAGATGAACTTGGTCTGGCCAGCACAGGGTTGTAAAGTCCTTCGATGTGAGGCCTTGGGGTGGGTTATCCATCTGCAGTTTGACACAGATCCTGTCATTCCCCTTCACCATTCTCTGTCATCTGTCTGGCCCTAGTTTACATGAGATTAGGACCCTAGACCAGAGGATCTCAAAGATCCCTTCTAACCTTGAATATGCCTGATCCTGAGTCTTCTCCTCTCACATTTTTAGACAACAGACAGGATTTCTGATGGGAAAAGAGAAGCCTTTGGACCGACTTTGTCCCTTTCTGGCAGAACTATCACCCATCAAGTCAGAGAGGAGTGAGAAATTACAAAAGTTTAGTCATCTCAACCCAGAGAGGCCAAAGTCTGACTAAAGACAGTCTCATCTTATTAAATTTAACTCATAGACAACCACCCAACAAGATTAAGAGGGCTAACCCCATTAGACTTAGAAATGAAGGCCCCCTTGTAGCTTTAACTCCACCCTTTCAGGGAGACCCCTGCATCACACATCCAGAAAGTATGTGAAGCTGGAACACCGTGTTTTCTGGGATGGCGATGTCCCAGTGGATCCAATCTGAAGCTTAGTGCTGGGAGGAGCCATGTTGGCTACAGATATTGGCCTTGAATGAAACAATGACTATGCATGCTTTAGGGAATTTTACTAAGTATGAGATCACCCTGGCTGTGCTGGGCTTTCTTCACACAGCCTGTTATCTGTAACAAGGGAGTTAGGAAAAACAAGGATTTCAAATATCCCAGGGAGCCTTTCTCCTGCCCCACAGAGCGAAGCTCCTTCTCTAGCCCTGCCATACCCATGCCCACAGAACACTGTCCTTGGATCCAAGAAGGATTTACCTCATGTCTCTCCGCCGTAGAAATGTGATTTGCATGGTTTATTCTGTCAAGAACCTGTGTGGCCCAAGCAACAAAACATCAGTTTTATCATATCTCATCTACCTGATCTCTTCATTCATCCATTTACTCATTTTATTCAACGAGTATTTTTTGTGGGTCCACTATGTATTGATATTATTCTAGTGCTTAGGATACATGAATGAACAGATCAAGAAAGAAAATCTTGTGCTCACAGTGCTTACAGTCTATTTATGCAACAGGTGGCTAATCTGTACAGATCTTTAAAAAGAGCTCAAGTTTTGTGAGTACCTTAGTTACCTGACATTCTCTTTGATGAGCTATTAAGGGATACTAAGGGTCAAAAACACTTTTTTTCCCCACTCACTTTTCTTTTCACACCCACAATGACTGTGAGGAGCAAAACTATGATTTTCCAGATTCTATGGCTCTTTTCTTCCTCTAATCTTATAACCATCGGAGAACCTCAAGGCTTAACTATCATAGCCTCAACTCTCTGAATGCCAAAGATAGGATTTTTACCCCCCCCCTGATTTATAGTTAGAGCTTGAAAATACTTCTTGGATGCCCGTGTGAACACTTAGGAGGTCCATCAATGAACTGGTCTCTCCACAACCAGCTATCCATCCTGGTTTTGATATCTCTGTTATCAACGCTAAGTTTTCTTCTCTCATTTTGTACATTTGAAACCTAGTCTTCAGTCACTTCTGATATCTCTGATACGCAGTCAGCTAATTTACTGACTTCTTTCATCCTGTTCCTTGCGTCTGTTTCTGTCTCCCTCGTCACTGTCCCCCGCCTCCAATCCCAACTTCTCTCTAGCTCATTCTTGGATCAGTAAATCAACTCCCAGGGAACCTCCCCAGCTTCAGCTTCCCCTGCTCTAATCTGTCTTGCACGTGGACACCAGATGAGTGTTCCTTACATGTTGCTTTCATCTTACCACTCCCTACTATCAAACATAAATCCCTTGCCAGGCTTCTGAGGCCCCTCATGGTCTCACTTCCCTTTACTGGTCCAACAACTTTTTCCATTTTCCTTTACACGTACTCTCTGTTCTCCATCAGGTGGGTCTCTGAATGCCCTTTAAGCTTCCAAAACTCACTCCACATACATGCTTTTCCTCCTCAGCCTGGATGGCCTATTCTTCCTTTAGCTGCATAGATCACACATCTGTCATTTGGAGTATAACTCAAATGTCATCTCCTCCACAGAGCCATCGCTGACCAACTAAGAACTCTCTTCCTGTGAACTTCCACAGGTCTACAATTTGCCTATAGTGTTTAGCAACCACTTACATTCATCTTTAATGGTTTGTCCATTGTTTCACATATTAATCACATCTCCTCAAATGAATCAGAGCCCCTTGACCAGGAACTACAGACTATACTGTAATATATATACTCTATGTTACTGTACTATTCCACACTACATAACACTATGGTATCAAAAGCTTAGATACAAAATTAGTGTATCTAATTTGTATCTCAAGCTTTTGAGCCTGAGGCTTTGGGTTGATTGTATTTAGGTAGATTCTACCCCACTCCACATTCCTCCAGGAAATAGGATGCTATTGCATTTCAATGTCCTCTCATAACTTCACTGTGTCAAAGTTAAATAACTATTGATTTTTATTATACATAACTAGTCATGTTCATCCCATCTTTGAGAATCCTTATTTATTAACAACAAAAAGCACAGATGAATTATAAACTTTCAGGCAAAGGTCTATTCTGGTGTTGTTAGCCATATCTTTTATAGTCATTTGAAAATATTAATTAGAACTTCTGGCCAAGATGGAGGCATAGGTGGACACACTGTGCCTCCTCTCACAACCAAAATTAAGGACAACAAAGATTTAGAAACAAGAAAACAACCAGAACTGATAGAAAATTGAACAGTATGGAAGTCTGACAACCATTCACCCAGACAGGTAAGAGGGGTGGAGTCATGGCAGGAAAAAAGTGGAGGTGCAGACCCAAGCACGAAGGCAGCAGTGGCTAGCAGACCCCAGGCACAGGGTGGCAACTGTGCAGACCCAGTGAGGCCACCCAAGGTGGCTGGCTGACCAAGTGGTCCCACATTCTCGTGCAGATAATTCAGGTGAAGGGGAAATGGTGGAAGGGACTGGAATCCAAGAGAGAGTGGAGCAAGCACCATTTTTTCCCTCTTGGACCCCGCCCCCACATACAGCGTCACAACCCAGTGACTGGGCTGCCCCACCCTGGGGAACACCTAAGGCTCCCCCACTCACTACGTAACAGATGTGACCAGACCAAAAAAAAAAAACCCCAAAAATGGCTCAAACAGGAGAACGAATCAAAGCCCCAGAGCCAATTTATCTAAGCCACCAAGAGATAGCCAACCTATCAGATGCACAGTTCAAAGCCCTGGTGATCAGGATGCTCACAGAATTAGTTAATTTTGCTCACAAATTAGATGAAAAAATGAAGGCTACAATAAGTGAAATGAAGGAAAACACACAGAGAACCAATAGAGATGGGAGGAAAACTGGGACTCAAATCAATGGAGTGGACCAGAAGGAAGAAAGAAATAACCAAAGAGAAAAGAAGAAAGAAACAAGAATTCAAACATGAAGAGAGGCTTAGGAACCTCCAGGACATCTTTAAACGTCCCAACATCTGAATTACAGGGGTACCAGAAGGGGAAGAAGAAGAGCAACCAGTGGAAAACTTATTTGAACAAATAATAAAGGAGAACTTCCCCAATCTGGCAAAGGAAATAGGCTACTAGGAAGTCCAGGAAGCTCAGAGTCCCAAAGAAGGTAGACCCAAGGAGGAATACACCAAGGCACATCATAATCACATTAGCCAAGATTAAAATGAAGGAGAGAATTCCAGAAGCAGCAAGGGACAAGGGGACAGTCACCTACAAAGCAATTCCCATCAGACTATCAGCTGATTTCTCAAAAGAGACCTTATAGGCAAGAAGGGGCTGGAAAGAAGTATTCCAAGTCATGAAAGTCAAGGACCTACATCCAAGATTGCTCTATCCAGCAAAGCTGTCATTTAGAATGGAAGGGCAGATAAAGTGCTTCTCAGATAAGGTCAAGTTCAAGGAGTTCATCATCACCAAATCCTTATTATATGAAATGTTCAAGGGACTTATCTAAGAAAAAGAAGATAAAAAATAGGACAGTAAAAAGACAGCAAACTCACAGATATTAACAACCACACCTGAAACAAAAGCAAACTAAGCCAACACCTAGAACAGGAACAGAACCACAGAAATGGAGATAACATGGAGGGTTAGCAACAGGGGAGTGGGAGGAGGAGAGAGGGGGAAAAGGTACAGAGAATAAGTAGCATAGACGGTAGGTAGAAAATAGACAGGGGGAAGGCAAGAATAGTGTGGGGAATGTAGAAGCTAAAGAACTTATGACACATGGACATGAACTAAAGGTGGGGAATGTGGGTGGGAGGGGGTATGCAGGGTGGAGGGGAATGATGGGGGAGAAATGGGACAACTGTAGTAGCATAATCAATAAAATATATTTAAAAAACTGAAAAAAGAAAATATTAAATTAGTTGATTAATTAAACCCCTCACTCTTTTCTTAAAATCCCCTCATCATCTGATGTCAGAGGAGAAAAATAATTTATTGTCAAGGAGCTAAGATTTTATAATCATTTATACAGAAGAATAGTCACTTTATGCCGGTCAACATGAAAAATAATTTGCCTGGGAGAAATGGGAATATGCTTGTTTATTTTTTGGCAATATATGCAACTTCAAACTCAATAAGCTAAAATCTGTTCCTTTCAGAATATAAATTGACTGTCAAGAATCTGTGTACCAAATGATTATGTTGCTGCATATTTCTCTCTTAATTCATGCACACCATGTATTGTATAACATTACCTCATATGCTGTAATCATCATGTGTCACATGCAAGATACATAAAATACATCATGAATGTCCCACTAGATATCAAAGCCGTCCAAGTCTAATTAACTTATTTTACAGACTGTTTCTAGTTCTTGTCTCAGAACATACAAACATTAGAAATCAGAAGTTAGTCTAAATGTATGAATACCTTATTGTAGTAAATCATAATATCTTAGTCTGCTATTCTTTGGTTATCTGGATTTCTTCCAAACATACTTCTTGTTGTTTTTTCTAATATCACTTTGGAGAAATTTAAAAGATGATACAAACAGCAACTCCTTTTCATATTGAATAGGTTCATGAACTGTGAATTATTGCATGTTGGATCAGTCACCATTTTAATCCACTATTGGTTTTTGCAGAGTCAAAAAGCTCTATCTTTCTTCCCCACAGAGCAAAAGTCATATTCCATTTAATTCAGGAGAGTCCATGGGTGATTGATAGAAAAACCTGCAAAAGAGGACAGAGCTGATTTTCTTCACAAATCTCATGGATGTATTGAAATTCTAGCTGTTTGGGATCTGCGCTGCTTCAGAGAAAGTTAATACCCTGAACTTGGAGAACACAGAAGAAAAGCGGGTGGTATGACTCAGCCCACATTATCTTTTCAGTGTGGGGTGATTGTATCCCCAGAGCTGAGACCACAGAGAATATGAGCTCTGACCCATGGCTTTGTGCATGTCCCTTACTCACCCAAGGCACAGCCTTGTAAACACATTCCTCCACCCCACATGCAATCACCTCTTCTGACATGCCTTCCTTACCGTCTACTTTCCCATGTCCATTAGGGTCTGAACAACATAGGAATCGGGTGGGCCCGGCATGCTGGGGAGACTCTGTTGTCGACAACAGTTATGTGTCCCTTTCCTGCCTTGGGAAAAATAAAAAATTTTCGTCTCGTGAAAACTTGCTGCATTCGAACAACAAGACGTAAGAATAAGAAGTAGTCCTTATTCCTTGGAGGCCCTTATCTGTTCTTATTTTAAAAAGCAGGACCTGTGCTTCTTGACACAAAACCCTCAGGCCAAGGGTGAAACTTGTGTGTTTAATTAGTCTGAGGTTCAGGATGTCACTCAGACACCTGTTGCTGTCCAGGAATAAGTGGCTGTGTATCAGGGTTCACAAACCATCTTGCCCGAGGTAGCTGGCTATCTTCATACTCATCCTGGTCAGGTCTGCTAGAGAGATGCCCAGGCTCAGGGTGGAGGAAGCCCTGAGCCTTCCCAGAAGGCTGCAAAGGCTAGGAAAACTCTAAGAAATCCTGCCAGCTTGGATTGTAATTTCAGCACTTTTATGACAAATTCCTGTAATGTTTATTCATTTTTCCAAAATTTTCCCAGAAAAGGGTATATATCTGCCTCCCAGGGTTTCACAAGTAATGCTGACACATTTTTGTAGCAGCTGTCATTGAATGATACTTTTCTCCCAGTTTTCATCATGAAGTTAGAATTCATTGAAGTGGGACATAGGAAGCTGGTTTTTTTTTTTTTTTTTTCCCTGTGGGTTTGAGACCATATTGAGGCAACAGCCATAAAGGAAATGGGTGGGGAATTGTTATTAACTGTACTGAACTTGAGTTCTCCCAAACCAAACACATTGTCTTTCTAGAAAATTGCTGTGAGTTCTCTAAACACCAGTTTTTTTCCTTTTTCCTTTCTGCAAATTTTCTCTTTTGTTTTTAACTAATCTGGAATATGAATTATTTTCATAATATAATGTTTTTTAACTTCCCATTATATTGTCAGCATTTTCCCAAATCATTAATGGCATGATTTTTAATAGGCATATCATATAATATAGTCATATTTATATATTTAACTGTTGCCCTTGTGTTAGTTAACAAGATTATTTCTAATATTTCAATATGATAAATATTGGAATAAGGATGCTGTGGCCGTTCTTATATATAAATCCATTTTTAGTTCTGAGTATATCTTTAGGGTTGATTTTTGGAATTGAAATCACTGGGTAAAGGTATATTGCCTTATAAGGTGTATTCTTATTTTAAAAAAAGTAGCAGGATAGTATAGTGAAACTCATGTACCCATCACTCGGCTTCAACAATGGTCAGCTTATGAGCATCTCACTTCTCCTCCACCACCAATCAGACCCCCTCCCCCTGTTATTTTGAAGCAGATCCCAGGCCCCTGGCCATTTCATCCTGGAACTCATCCTTGACTTCTTGCATTGGTTGCACACGGCATGCCATCAGCATGTCTCACTGGTTTTATCTCCAAAATATTCCTTGACTGTGTCCATTCTCTCCATCTCCATGGTTGCTACTCTAGTCCAGGCCATCATCATCCCTTGCCTAGACCACTCCAGTAATCTCCTAATTGGTTTCCCTGCTCCTGCTCTTGCCTACTTGTCTTAAGATAAATATCTAATACTTCTAATAATGATTTTATGACTGTTTTCTATAAAACTCATAATAAATCGATCTTTTCTAATTCTTTAAACTTTCCTGTTGAGCATATTTTTAAAAAGGGGATTGTAAAATGTGTCCAACCTACTTCAAAAAGGTTAAGTGCAACAAACAACAAGTAATCTCTTGATAGAAATGGGGAGAATATTTATAATTATATACAAGGTTTGTCCAGAAGGTATCCAGCCTTTTAATATGAAAAATGGAGACATTTATTGAAGAGGATACAAGATACAAGAAACAGTGTACATAGGACAATGACATCACAGTCCCCTTCAAAATAGGCACCTTGGGACCTCACACAGTTCTCCCAATTGCCATCATCTGCCCCTTGTATTTTCCTGAATCTCATCACTGGCCTGAAATCTCTTCCCTTTCAAAGGTGATTTTAGTTTTGGGAAAAGCTGGAAGTCACAGGGCACCAAGTCTGGGCTGTAGGGGGACTGAGTCACCTGGGTAATTTGATAGTTTGTCAAAAAACTCTGCATGAATGTGATGCATAAGTGGGTGCGTTGTTCTGATGAAGCTGCCAATCACCAGTTGCCCATAGGTATGGCCTTCTGAATCATCTGAATAGTTTCTGTAGGGAATGTTTAAGCTTAATGCAAAATCTGATGCAGATTCATTGCTCTATTCACTCAGTCATTTTGAATGTGATGGCCACACAGTGCACATGCTCATTCAGTGGCACCTACTGCCCCCACTGACTAGTCCAGTGAAGGCGTCTTTGTTCACACATGCACATTCCAGTCTACTCTCCTTGGCTGTCAGTTTACGTCAATATTGTGCAAACTGTTCTTGTTATATTAACAGTGACTGGATTTTCCAGATAGACCTTGTATATCTAGATTATGAAAACAGATATATTGCTAAAATTAGTCACTATATGATATCTAAGATTAATATAGCTGGGAGTCTTCTAAAACAACATATAGTTATATATGTAATTATATGTAGATCTAGATTATGAAAACAGATGGAAATGTATTGCTAAAATCAGTCACTAAGTGCTATCTAAATTTGGTATATCTGGAAGTCTTTAAAAAATTATATATCTATAACACATACATATTAGTTTGAATAGTTTCGTCTGGAGAGAGGCGGTTAAATTAAATAACTCACTAAAGTTTCTTCTAGCTACTAAATTCTTGGAGTCTATGACATTTCTTGATGTAATATAACTTTCCAGGTAAAAATTGAACATTCAGCAGGGCTGCCCAACCTGCAGCCCGTGGGCCACATGTGTGTGGCTTAGGAGGCTAAAATGCAGCCCAGCACAAAATCATAAATTCACTTAAAACATTATGAGATTTTTTGTGATTACATGTCACAGTGTATTTAATGTGCGGCCCGAGACAACTCTTCTCTTTCCAATGTGGCCCAGAGACACCAAAAGGTTGGACACCCCTGGTCTATTGCTTCTGAAGACACAATAAAGTTATAAAGCTAAGGCCAAAAAGAGTTCAATTAAGTGAATGATGGTAATGCTTACTTAATTGCTAAATAAAATACGTAGATTTGCACCTTGTCTGTCCCGTGGTTATTGAAGCCACATGCTGTCTATAGGGAGACCAAGACATGATAACTTGTTATGGTTGGTGTAAATTTGACTGTGTTGACTCCTCAAATTAGAAGACAGTTTCTATTACTTCCATAGAGTGCAGACTATATCAGACAGATAGTACTTAAGTAACACTTGCAATAACTTGCTGCACGGCAGCTACTCTATGCAGACTCCCTTCAGCATCTGCCACTGCAGTGGTATGGCCTCTCCATCAAGTGGTCCCCATGGCTGCTTCATGCCCCTCTCACCTCTTGCACACACCTACTTCCCAGGAAAGCCCACTCTAAGCCCATTCTTAGAAGAATAAAAGAGTTAATTCCTTGTGGGGCAAAGCCTTATGGATTGTTAGGCAAAGAAGTTTCTAGTGCACAACATGACCCATGCCATCTTAGATGCAAGTTGCTCTCAGTTACTGCCAGTTCACCCCAGGAGAGGTGGGCTCATATTATCTGAAAAGAATGTTCCTACACAGAAAAGTAGACCCATGAAGTTGTTCATTGCTTTGGAATATACAGTGTTTAACAAGCATGTGCCACGGAGCTACAAGCCCCTATCCTTTTCTCATGTAGAGATCCACCATCTTGTAGTCTCCCAAAACTCTACATCTGTCCCTAAGTTCCCTTAATAAACTCTTTGTTTGATTCTGGAGTTTTCAGCCTCTTTGTTCAGTCTCTCAGACCAGTCCTTCTTTGGAGGTTGGTTTCAGTACACCTGGGGAAATTTTTTCAACATGGGTAAATGCTCTCCTTTTCTTTTCTTTGACACAGTTTTGTGAAGCATTTTGTAGTGTTCTTGTCCACTTGCTAACACATCTTGTACTAACTCTCTTTCCCTATGCTGTGCCCTCTCCCCACCCAAATAGCCTCTATGTCCTGCCACATGGTGTCCATGCCCTTGGGTAATCCTTGTTCCTGGAGTGTGGGCTGGACCTAGTGACTCTTCTTTTTTATTATTTTTTAAATTTTTAATTGTATTTTTCCCCTTTACCATTTAGTCCCCTTAAGCCCCTCTCCCCACCACGGTGTCCACACTGTTGTCCATGTCCATGAGTCCAAACTACATGGTAACAGTGGTAGAATTCTGAGATTAGGTTATAAGGAGACTTGACTTTGTTCTTGTTTGCTCTCTCTTGTTCTCTCTCACCCTTGGAAGCCCTGGTTCTGGTGAAAGCCACCCGCCATATTGTGAGCAGCCTTATGGAGAGGCCCACTGGCAAAGAACCAAGGTCATCACCAATAGCCAGTGAGGATGTGAAGGCTACCAACAACCCAGTGTGAGTTTGGGAGCAGATTCTCCCCAAGACCTGTGCTGAGGTGGGAGACTGCAGTCTTGTGAGAGACCCTGAGATAGGGGCATTCAGCTAAGCTGCTCCTGGTTCTCTGACCCAGTGACACTGTGAGATAAGAAATGCGTTGTTATAAGTAACTAAGTCTGGAGCTCTAATATGGCATTACAATATAGCAATAAATAGCAAATGCATTCTACACCCAGTATTACCCCAATCTTTCACTCTTGCTTCTGGAATCACAATTCCCAATAAAGTGCCACATGTAGGATTTTGATTCACACTGTGTTTTCTGGGGAACCTAAGGCATATTTTCATGTTCTCTGGTATTTATTTGTTCATTAGCTCATTCTTTATGTTACATGCAAGCCTCTTTTAATTTTTTTATTATTTAGCCTAGGATAAGGTAAATCCTTTTGATTTGCTGACTCCCTCTCTTCTCAGCCCAGGTTAATTTTTTTCTCAGTGGTGTGTTTGGCTGTTGATTCTGTACCAGGTTCTCTCATTACTCCCTTAGGAATACTTACAAGTTTTCGGCACAAATGTCCATTGCCTGCTCTCCCTGGCTGTTATCTTCTCTCTCATCTATCTTTCTCTCTCTCTTTTTTTTAAAAAAATTCCTTTGCTTTCTGAAGTAGGCCCTCATGTTGGTTTTTCACATTTCTGACTCAGTTTTCAACTAAGTTAGTTATTTTCATTACTAGTTCCAAATGATGGTGACTTCTAGAATTGATAAGGATACCTTTTTTGAAAAACCTTTGGATACTTCTAACTAAAATGTATATTTCTTTGTGGTTTAGATAGAGAAGATATGGTAAAAGCCTAGAACCCTCGGGAGCTCAGGAGAAGGGCAAATCAACATAGAACCAGGTGGCAATGGCTTAAGGACAATGCAGAGAGAGGAAAGGGGGTGCTGTTAGCTTGCTCTAATAGCAAGAACAACTATATTATTTGCAGTCTGTGTTTCTCATGTGATTTCACCATAAGTGCCACCTGGACAGTACCGTCCACCTGTGTGGACAATACCATCCACTTGCAACCCCTAAGTCTGCAGGTTGTCTTTCTGTGATTTATTGTCTCCTTCAAAGCTACACTTGATATTCATTTGAATTAGGTTTTATTTATGTCAGAATATTTAGGGTGGGACCATGCTACCATGATTTATTCCAGGTTTCGCCCTCCTTAGGAATGGCTTTGAAAGTAAGTAAGCAGTGTTTTTATTACACAGCTGGGAAAAAAAACTGGTTCATAGGGAAGTTAAGAATTTATACTAGATCAAAAATTGGAGAGAATGGCAAAGAACTTTTTTCCTTTTGGTAAAGAACTTTTAACATTCTCCTATATGCAGAAATTATTCATTTCAACCATTACAGATTTGAAATCAGGTATACTTGAAAGTTTGAAAATTTAAATTGGGGTTGACTTTTGGTAATGTCCCCAGAATTTATCTTCAATATGTCCAGTTTAACATTTCTGTATTTTTCCTGTTCTTTCCCTCTTTTCCACTTCTTTTCCTATCTGTGTTGTTTCAACCAAGTATCTTTTATCAAAACCTGGTCTAAGCAAAGGAGCTGAGTCTATACCCTCACAGTAGAGAAGTATTTGTTAATGTTTAGGTACTACTTCTCCTTAAAAATGATGAATAAATGAATTTCTAATTATGGAACTTCGAGACTCCAAAAATCGGGATTGATTTGGTTGGAGACCCAAGGTGAAGAGTGGGGAAATAAGCTTGGAAAAAATATATTTTCTTGGCTCCTGGAACAGACAGAAGCTCTACTTATTTCTCTGTTGATGGAATAACTTGCAGTGTGCCGGGGAGAGTAGAGCAGAAATAGTTAGGACTTCCGGCCAAGATGGAGGCATAAGTAGACACACTGTGCCTCCTTGCACAACCAAAATAAGGACAACAACAATTTAGAAACAAAATAACAGCCAGAACTGACAGAAAATTGAACTGTATGGAAGTCTGACAATGAAGGAGTTAATAAAGACACATTTATTCAGACTGGTAGGATGGGCGGAGTCAGGCAGCGAAAGGTGGCCAGGTGGAGAGAGGTCACAGAAGTGGTGGCACTGGTTGTGTGAGGCAGCAGCTGACAAACCCCAGGCATGCAAGTCAGCATCAGAAGACCCTGGGTGCGCAGACGGCGGCTGGCAGACCCCAGGTGAGGGGTGGCAACGGGCAGACCCAGTGAGGCAGCGATTGTGAAGCCCGGCACAGCATGCAAAGTGACTGGCTGAACAAGAGGTCTCACATTTGCGTACAGATAAACCAAGTGAAATTGGGGAGCGAGACAGACCTCGCAACCCAGGGTCCCAGCATGGGATATAAAGCCTCAAAACACCGATTGAAAACACCTGTGGGGGTTGAGATGCTGGGAGAGACTCCTAACCTCACAGAAGAGTTTGCTGGAGAGACCCACAGGGTCCTAGAATGCACACAAGCCCACCCACACAGGAATCAGCACCAGAAAGGCCCAGTTTGCTTGGGGAAACCAGTGAAAGGGACTGAAATCGGGCAGAGAGTGGAGCAAGTGCAATTGTTCCCTCTTGGACCCCTGCCCCACATACAGCATCAAGACTCAGCAACTGGGTTGCCCCACCCTGGTGAACACCTAAGGCTCTGACCCTCAAACATAACAGGTGCATCAAGACAAAAAACAATGGTCCCAACAAAAGAACAGTTCAAAGCTCCAGAGCAAATACAACTAAGTGATAAAGAGATAGCCAACCCAACAGATGCACAGTTTAAAACACTGGTAATCAGGATGCTCACAGGATGCCTTCAATTGGGCCACAAATTAGATGAAAAAAATGAAGGCTACACTAAGTGAAATGAAGGAAAATGCACAGGGAACCAATAGTGATGGGAGGAAAACTGGGACTCAAATCAATGGAGTGGACCAGAAGGAAGAAAGAAACAATCAAACAGAAAAGAAGGAAGAAACAAGAATTCAAAAACATGAGGAGAGGCTTAGGAACCTCCAGGACATCTTTAAACGTCCCAACATCCGGATTATAGGGGTACCAGAAGGGGAAGAGGAAGAGCAACAAGTGGAAAACT
>PVKU01012098.1:0-38106 GCA_004027475.1 Anoura caudifer | reverse complement strand
GGCACCTAGGTTGCTTCCAACACTTGGCTATTGTAAATTGTGCTGCTATGAACATTGGGGTGCATAGGTTCTTTTGGATTGGTGTTTCAGGGTTCTTAGGATATAATCCTAGCAGTGGGATTGCTGGGTCAAAAGGTAGATCCATTTTTAGTTTTCTTAGAAAATTCCATACTGCTTTCCATAGTGGTTGTACCAGTCTGCAATCCCAGGAAAGGTACACTAGGGTCCCCTTTTCTCCACAACCTCTCCAACACTTGTTGTTTGTAGCTTTGTTTATGATGGCCATTCTGACTGGTGTGAAGTGGAATCTCATTGTGGTTTTTAATTTGCATCTCTCTAACAGCTAGCGATATTGAGCATCTTTTCATGTGACTCTGGGTCCTCTGCATGTCCTCATTGGAGAAGTGTCTGTTCAAGTCCTTTGCCCATTTTTTAATTGGGTTGCTTGTCTTCTTAGAGTGGAGTCATGTAAGTTCTTTATATATTTTGGAGATTAAACCCTAGTCTGAGGTATCATTGGAAAATATGTTTTCCCACACAGTTGGTTCTCTTTTTATTTTAATACTGTTTTCTTTAGCCATGCAGAAGCTCTTTATTTTGATGAGATCCCATTTTTTTATTCTTTCCTTTATGTCCATTGCTTTAGGGGACATATCAGTAAAAATGTTGCTGTTGAAATATCTGAGATTTTCCTGCCTATGTTCTCCTCTAGGACTTTAATGGTGTCATGGCTTATATTTAAATCTTTTATTCACCTTGAATTTATTTTTGTGTATGGTGTAACTTGGCGCTCGAGTTTCTTTTTTCTTTCTTTCTTTCTTTCTTTCTTCCTTTTTTTTTTTTTTTTTTTTGCACGTAGCTGTCCAGTTCTCCCAACACCACTTGTTGAAGAGGCTATTTTTACTCCATTTTATGTTGCTACCCCCTTTGTCAAAAACTTTTTATCTTTAGAGAGGAAGGGAAGGAGAGAAGGAGAGAGGGAGAGAAAAAGCAATGTATGGTTGCCTCCCATGCGTCCCTTGCCAGGAACTGGCCTGCAACCCAGGCATGTGCCCTGACTAGGAATCGAACCGCCATCATTTGGTCCACAGGCCCGTGCTCAATCCGCTGAGCTATACCAGCCAGGGCTTTTTGTCAAATATTAATTGATTGTAGAGACTTGGGTTATTTCTGGCCTCTCTGTTCTGTTCCACTGGTCCATGTGCCTGTTTTTATGCCAGTACTAGGCTGTTTTGATTACAGTGGCCTTGTAATACAGTTTGGTATCAGGTATTGTGATCCTCCTACTTTGCTCTTCTTTCTCAAAATTGCTGCAGCTATTCGGGGTTGTTTATGGTTCCATATAAATTTTTGAAGTGTTTGTTCTATGTCTGTGAAATATGCAACTGGTACTTTAATAGGTATTGCATTAAATTTGTAAATTGCTTTGGGTAGTATGGACATTTGGTGATGTTGATTCTTCCAATCCATGAACACGGTATATGTTTCCATTTGTTTGTGTCTTCCTTGATTTCTTTCTTCGGTGTTGTGTAGTTTTCTGATTACAGGTCTTTTACCTCCTTGGTTAGGTTTATTCGTAGGTATTTTATTTTTCTTTTTACTATATTGAATGGGATTTTTTTCTTGATTTCTGCTTTTGCTGTTTCATTGTTGGTATACAAAAATGCCTTTGATTTCTGGATACTGACTTTGTATCCTGCTATTTGGCCAAATTCACTTATTAGGTTGAGCAGCTTTTTGGCAGAGTCTATAGGATTTTCTATGTACACTATCATGTCATCTGCAAACAATGATACTTTTGTTTCCTCTTTTCTTATTTGGATGCCTTTTATTTCCTTTTCTTGTCTAATTGCTGTGGCTAAGACTTCTACTACTATATTGAATAGAAGTGGTGAAAGTGGACATCCTTGTCTTGTTCCTGATTTTAGTGGAAGAGATTTTAGTTTTTGCCAGTTGAGTATGATGTTGGCTGTAGGCCTCTCATATTATGGCTTTTATTATGTTGAGGAATGCTCCCTCTATTCCCACTTGGCTGAGTGTTTTTATCATAAATGGGTGCTGTACCTTATCAAATGATTTTTCCACATCTATTGATATGATCATGTGATTTTTGTCTTTGCTTTTGTTTATGTGATGTATTACATTTACTGATTTGCAAATATTGAACCATCCTTGCATCCCAGGGATGAATCCCACTTGGTCATGGTGTATGATCTTTTTAATGTATTGTTGGATGCTCTTTGCCAATATTTTGTTGAGGATTTTAGTGTCTATGTTCATCAGTGATATTGGCCTGAAGTTTTCTTTCTTTGTCATGTCTTTATCTGGTTTTGGGATTAGGATGATGCTGGCTTCATAAAAAGAGTTTGGGAGTCTTCCATCATTTTGGATTTTTTGGAATAGTCTGTGAAGGATAGGCATTGGCTCTTCCTTAAATGCTTTGTATAATTCACCTGTGAAGCCATCTGGTCCAGAGCTTTTGTGTGTGGTGTGTTTTTTGATGACTGCTTCAATTTCATCTGCTGTTATTGGTCTGTTCAGGCTTTCTGCTTCTTCTTCATTGAGTTTTGGAAGATTATATTTTTCTAGAAACTTGTTCATTTCACCTAGGTTTTCAAATTTCTTGGCATACAGTTCTTCATAGCAATTTCTTACAATACTTTGTATTTCCATGGTGTCAGTTGTAACCTCTTCTCTTTCATTTCTGATTGTGTTTATTTGGGTCTTCTCTCTTTTTTTCTTGATGAGCCTGCTTAAAGGCTTGTCAATTTTGTTTATCTTTTCAAAGAACCAGCTCCTGGATTCATTGATCCTTAGAATTGTGCTTTTAGTCTCTATGTCATTTAATTCTGCTCTGATTTTGGTTATTTCCTTTCTTCTACTTGCTCTGGGCTGTCTTTGTTGTTCCTCAAGTTCTTGTAAGCGTAGGGTTAGGTTGTTTGTTTGAAATGTTTCTATCTTTTTTACGTAGGCCTGTATCACTATGAACTTCACTCTGAGGACTGCCTTTGCTGTGTCCCATAAGTTTGGGGTCATTGTGAGTTCATTTTCATTTGTTTCCAGAAAGTTTTTCATTTCTTCCCTAATTTCATTCTTGACCGATTCATTGTTTAATAGCATGCTATTCAATCTCCAAGATTTTGAGGGTTTGGGGTTTTTCTCCTTGGGGTTGGTTTCTAGTTTCAGTCCCTTGTGGCCAGAGAAAATGCTTGGTATGATTTCAATTTCCTTGAATTTGTTGAGGCCTTTTTTTGTGTACTGTCATGTAGTCTATCTGACAGGTCTCATTTTAAAATAATTGCCATAAATCTCAAATAGGCACCCAACATTGTCCTATCTGCCCACTAAAGCTTTCTGTTTGCACTTTTATCCCCAAAATGATCATTTCAGACCTTCTAGGTCATTAAATTTCTATCTCCCTCATTTGCATTCACATCACTCACATATACTAATACTCTTGAGCACACACATGCTTTGAGCCAAAGAACTGGTTTTCATTTTTCTTCAGGAAAGATAGGTATTACTATATAAATTCCTTCACCTTTCCATTTTCAAATCCATCAATCTCCCAATATCCTTATTTACTTTCTTTTTCTTCCCTTCAATTATGTTGAATAAAATGTTCTTACTCCTCTAAGACTTCTCACTTTTCAAGGTCTTCCTTCATTCTTACACTTAAACTTCAGGTTGATAACTTCAATTTTTTTATCTTTAGACCTGGCTAATGCTGTGTGAGTATCACACCTGAATTGGATGGTTTTGCCTCTGTTAGGTTTGTCATAGACTAATGCATATGCATAAACTGCCTGCTAGAAGTCTCTGTTATGCCCACTAATAAGCCAAGAGACTTGGGCTTAAAAAAAAGGTTGCACCCTGACCAGTGCCTCATTTGGTTGGGTGCCATCCCACAAAGTGAATGGTCTCCATTTCAATTCCCAGCAGGGCACTTGCCTGAGTTGTGTGTTCAGTCCTGGGATGGCACACTCTCACACTGATGTTTTCCTCCCTCTCTCTCTCCATCCCTCCCTCTCTCTCTAAATATAAATAAATGAATCTTTTTAAAAAGCTTCCATACTTAGTTTAATGTTCTACTGTTGCTATTTTGCAATTCTTAATAGTTTATGAACTAGAGCCTCACATTTTTGTTTTACACTTGGCCCCCACAAATTAAGAAGCAGTCCCACTACTATATACCATATTTTAATACAGTCAAGACAGAGGACTTGATTTTCACCTTCCAAACCAATTTTTCTGCTACTTACCCTATTTATATCAATTTAGCTGCTCAGGGGAAAATCTAGAAGTCACATTAGATGCTTTTCGCTTCTCACTGTTCAGTACATTAAAAGTTCTATATCTTCTGCATCCACATTTTATCCAACTGTTCTGTATGTTATACCCAATTTCCCCATTACCACAATCAACAAAGAGAAATTGGTTGTACTGGATATTGCGATGGCTCCACTTGACCCCCTTTCCACTTTTAAATTCTATACCCTGTTCACCACAGAACAGCCAGAAATATCCATAGGAGATGGCAATCAGATAATACAACACCACTCTCCTAACTGGAATTCTCCTCTACTCCCATTGTATTTAAAATTAAAATAAATTTATATTTTTAATTATATTTTATTGATTATGCTATGAAAATTTTCCTGATTTTTCCCTCTTTGCCCCCCCTCCACCCAGCACCCCTCTCTCCCTCAGGCAATTTCCACACCTTGTTCGTGTTTGTGGGTCATGTCTATAAGTTCTTTGGCTACATTTTACTACTCTGCGTGATTTGTCAGTGCCTGAGTTTCTGCCCTCATTAATCTCTATTCTTATTTTCTTTCACCATGCACCAGCCACAAAGGCTATCTTTCTATTTTGTGAGTATAGCTAACTTGTCTTTGGCTTAGGGCTTCATTTATTTGCGTCTTTGGCTTAGGGCTTCATTTATTTGCTGGGGTGTTGCTGTGAAATGTTCTGTCTCTGATACATGCCTGTTTGTCTCTGCCTTGTCTGTCGCATCTCACTTCAAATGATGCTCATTCCGAGAGATCCTCCCTGGCCACACAGTCTAAGTTAGTATCTGTCCCACCACTCTTTAAAAGATACTTTTGTTCCTTTAAAAAATGTTATTTACTATATTCCAGTTCATCTTGGTCAAATATGTACTTATTTATTTTACTCTCTCTATAACAGAGAAAGCAAGATGTATATGTAATATCTACATGCCTGTGGTTAAATACCTGTTGAATTTGTTGAAATTAGGGCATGTAAAACAATGCCTAGTATATCTTAAATGGTTAGTAAATGTCATGTATTATTGTATTATTTGTTTTTATTATGTATAAAAAAGTTTATTTTTTCAAATATTTTATTTTATTTACTTTTAGATGAGGGGAAAGGAGGGAGAAAGAGAGAGAGAGAAACATCAGTGTGTGGTTGCTTCTCATGCACCCAGAAATAGGAACATGGCCAGCAACCCAGGGTTGTACCCTGACTGGGAATTGAACCAGTGACCCTTTGGTTTCCAGTCCGGTGCTTAGTCCACTGAGCCACACCAACCAGGGCTAAAAAGATTTCTTAACTCAAAAACAACTGAAAAATTATATTCAAATTGTTTATGTGTAAAATTAGTAGGTCATTTGTTTCTTAATCTGTACATTAGGCTCTGATAGTCTAATTTTCACAAAGGAACACATTGTTCTGTTTTTATATGACATCATTTGTTTATAAAGTAAAATAGTAATTAAATGCATTAATGTGAAAAAAGCACTTTCAGAATAGTTGAGTAAGGACTTCCAAAAATCTGCTATTCAAAGCAACAAGATCACTGGCAAAATATGTCAAAATCGACTTCTTTGGAATTTAGGAAATTAATCAAAGGCTTACAAATGTCCAGAAGCATTAGTCAAGGAACACGGATCTGTCTTAAAAAGAACAGTGAAACTTGTGCTGTTTTAACCTGCCTTGCTCCCATAACCCTCTTCCAGCAACAAGTGCCCTTGAAAACTGGCAGCTTCACAACAGCAGTTGTGAAAAACAGTTGCCTGGCAGCAAAAGAGGGTGAAAATTGTGATTGGACCTTCCCAGAAGATAAAAACTGCAGAGATTTGACCTTTGTCACAGCTCCTTGGAGCTTTACCTGACATGCTATAGAGCTCAGTTCGTAAGAACCGAGTATATACAAGATGATTGTCATAAAAAGGGGGAGGGAAATTAAGTTTGTAGCTGCCCAAGGCAGCAATACCAGTTGAAGCAAATAAGAGGTAGACCAATAATATTAAAAGGAAAATATGTAAAAGGAAAGTTCATAGGGAACTTTTTTAAAAAGCTCTGATATAGTCCCAGAAATATAGAAGGCCATATTCATATACAGGGCTATGCACACGGCCAGGAAAGCCTTGAGGAGGCTCAACAACAGCTGACGTCGAGGCACTACAGAAGGAGGAAGTGATGCTAATCAGCATAAGAAATGCCGAAGCATATATGTCATGCCATAGCATAAATGTACAGATCCCCTGACTACAGACTGAGAGACTTTCTGGTTTAAGGAATTTGAGAAAATTTGTGACCAGTTACTAGCTAACCACTAAGCTAAGTAAGCAAGACTCCAGTCACCACATATAAGAAAGAATATAGTCTTTACAGAGTAAGGCCAGAAAAATCACTAAACAAACAGTAAAAATGATAAATCTAGGAGGGGGAGACCTGATTTCTATAGTTGCCACATCATATTATTTAAAATATTCATTTTTGACAAAGATAAATATGTGACACCCATAGAAACAGGAAAATTGGTATTTTCATACCCAGGAAAATTGTTAGAATTTATACAGGAACAAAAAGCAGTAACTGACACCAAGGAAGTCCAGACATAGTACTTACTAAAGAAAGACTTTAAGTAAACTCTTATAGTTATATTCTGAGACTAAAGAAAAGCATCATTAAATAGTAAAAAGAAAGAATAAAGATGATATCTTATAAAACAGAGAATACCACTACTCTTTATTGAAATTATTATTGAAAATTACCATAAATAAAAGTTTACAGTAGGAGCTGAACAACAGATTTAAAGCAGCAGAAAAAAGGATCAGCAAACTTTTAGGTGTCAATTGATACACAATCTGAGGAACCAAAAGAAAAAAGAATAAAGGAAAATGGACAAAGCTGCTGACCTATGGAATACCATTAAGCATACAAAAATATACATAATGGGATTACCAGAAAGGATAGAAAAGAAAGAAAAGGGAAGAAAGAATATTTGAAGAAATAATGTCTGAAAACTCCCCAAATTTGCTGAAAAACATTACACATCCAAGAAGTTCACCAAACCCCAAGTCTGATAAAGTCTAAGAGATTCACACTCAAATACATCACAACTAACCTGTCAAAACTCAAAGACAAAGAGACAATTGTGAAAGCAGCAAGATAAAATCATTCACATTTAAGAGCTCTTCAATAAGATTAACAACTAACTTCTCATTAAAAACCATGGAGGCCAGAAGGCAGTGGGATGACATAGATAGAGTACTTAGTGTGTCCTCTGGACCTGAGTGACTCTCATTGCCCTCATCGCCACTGGCACCTCCCAGTCTTCCACCCTGACCCAGGCCTGCGTTCTGGCATGGCACTGCAGGCCCCACGGCACTGCAGGCCCCACCTGCAGGGCCTGCTCCCTGTCTAGGATCCCTGATGCTGGGCCACTCTGTGGCCTGTGGCAGCAGTGGTCCCTGCACCTCTCCTCTTCTCCAGGAACCCACTCATGTACCTGGACGTGGGCATGAATTGCATGGGCATGAATTGGCAGCCAGAAAAAAATGAAAACATGTTAAGTGCTTAAATAAAAATTATCAACAAAGACCAATAGAAAGTCTATCTTTCCATGGAGAAAAATATATTTCTAGATAAACAAAAACTGGGGGAGATCATATCTAGCAGACCTAACCAATGAGAATTTTAAAAGATGTCCTTCAGATGTTTTCTTTCAATATTTTTTCAAATACATTTCCAATTTCTTGCCTTTTCTCTTCTCCTTCTGGCATTCCTATGATGGGAATGTTGGACCTCTTGAGGTTGTCCCAGAGGTTGCTTATACTATCCTCACTTTTTTTTCTTCTTTTTTGTTTGATTGGTTGTTTTTTGCTTCCTTATGTTCCAAATCATTGCTTTGATTCTCAGCTTTATTCACTCTACTGTTGTATCCCTGTAAATTGTTCTTTATTTCAATTAATGTATACTTTGTTTCTAACTGTATTTTTTTATGCTGTTGAGGTCCTCACTGAGTCCTTTCAGCATCCTAATAACCAGTGTTTTGAACTCTGTATCTGACAGATTGCTTATCTCCATTTTGATTAGCTCTTTTTCTGTACTTTTGACCTATTTTTCATTTTGGTCATGTTTCTTTGTCTCCTCATTTTGGCAGCCTACCTGTGTGTTGTTTCTATGTATTAGGTAGAGCTGCTTTGACTCCCTGTCTTGGTAGTGTGGCCTAATGTAGTAGGTGTCCTGCAAGATCCAGTGGCACAGCCTCCCCTATCACCCAAGCTGACTACTCAATGTGTGCCCTTTGTGTGAGCTGAGTACATCTTGTAGTTGAGACTTGGTTGCTGTTGGCACATCAATGGGAGGGATTTACTCAGGCCAATCAGCTGCAAGGATTAACTGTGACCATTTACCACAAGCCTCCGACCTCCATGAGGATCAGCTGTGCCAGGACAGGGTGGTGGTGCACTGACATGGTCTGTAGCTGTCCACTGGGTGACTGGCCCTGGGGATTCCAGGATGGTGCAGGCCAAGGTCAGCCCTCACCTGTGTTTTGCCTGGGGCTGCCTCGCCTGGCCTCTGCTTGTGCTGTGCTTGGAGATTCCCAGGTGAAGCCAAGCTGTGAATCTAGGCTGGCTGCTAATAGTGCTAGGCCTGGGGCTCATTGAGGCTAGCTGTTGCTTGTTTGAGAGATTTCAGGAAATTGTGAAGCATGAGCCAAGAGTAGCTATTCATAAGGAAAAGCAGCCTGGGTCGGCAAGTACGTTGGGTGGGGTGGAGCCTCTGGGGATCTCCAAGGAGGGTCAAACAGTGTTAAACAGATTGAAGGGGGCTCAGATGTGACTCCACCATGCCGGCTCAGCCTGGATGGGTATGGTTTCATTAATTCCATTGTCAGACTTCCATTCAACTCAATGTCTGACGTTTCTGAGTGATGGTTGTTGTAATTTTGATGTGGTTGTGTGAAGAGGAGAGCCATGTCTGCCTACCCTGCTACTGGAAGTCCGAATGTGGTAAGTCTTAACATTCATCACTCACAACCTCTACAGAGAGGTTCTAGAATATTTTGTCTAGTGTATTGCTCATATTGAAAAAGCTCATTTTAAGGTTAGTAGGAAAACAGAATTGAAGAATAAATTCATGACGGATTTTTTCTTTCTTAAATTTGACAGTATTTTACCAGTTTAATTTTAACATCCAGGCTCTTAAACAAATTAAACTTCAGAATGGAATTTTCATCAAAAGTTGAGTAAAATATGCTGTAGTCTTTGAATAGCTTTGAGATTTAAATCTCCTAACCTTGAGCAGATTTCCAAATGTGCTTTTCGGCTAGGAAAGCCTTCTGAAGTAGGACAATACTGCAAGGGTCTTATCAACTGCAAATGCAATCTTGATGTGTAGGTCAGCTGCTCTCTCCTTCCTCACCAGTTACCTGGCCATGGGAAATGACTGTCAGAGTGGATTCCTGGCCCATCTCTTACTCTTGAGAACTCCCAAACTATTCCTGATTAAAATATATGACAGTATGCCACATTTACTTGCACATTTTAGTGAAAAAAATTACTAGTAGCCATCAGTACATAAGAAGTATAGGTACTAAAAAGAGAAATTTAATGTTCTGAATGGTTTTGTTTTCCCCAACTTTACAATTGTTGCTATAACCCCCAAACATAAATTATGCATCTATTCGGAAAAGATGGAACGCTTTAAATAATCAACCACTTTTCTTTCATATTTTACTAACAACACACTCTATTTTATAATTCCTCTTTTAGTTATCACAATATATATTATATGAAAATAGTTATCTTGCTTTTTAAATTTTTAAAAAATATGCTTGACAATATATATTCTATAAATTGTTATCATTATCCTCTTTTCACTTTGCTCAGTATTATAATCTGAAAGTCTTTTAAACTGGGAATAATAATTGTGACAGTGTTTATCTCAAACCATGCATTGTCGATCACTACACAGGGAAGATCACACCAGATGTAAAGTAGTGTCTACTAACATCACGGGACATGGTATCAGAACATTCTGCTGTCCACTGTCTACTGGGCCATATGGGCCTCAGTTTCCTCATTTCTAAAAGGGGATAGATAAGAAGAAACATGTGAAAATATTTAGCATAGTCAGATGTCATAGAATGGGATGCACTTAGTAAACAATAAAGCACTCTGTAATGTCCAATTGTTACTACTATTTATATTGTTGCAGGAAAAATAAAGCAGAAAAACAGAAATGTCCTGGATCTTTATAAACAACCCACCACCATAATTATCGTCCTCAAAGACTCCTTCTTCCACCGATTTTGATCTTTGTTATGAAAGGATTCATATACATGAATCTTATAGGAAATTGGTAAGTGTTTAGCCATTTCTAATATGTAGATGCTTTTGAAATAATATCTGCCATAATGAATAATTTTACAATGAATAATTTTTATAATGAATAATTTGATTAATGTTATTGTCTCTTTATATAAAATGTTTCCATTTTCATATCTATATTTTTGCAATTTATAAAAATAAGCAGCTCATATAAAACTTTTTAGCATTTATTTTTGGTTGAAGTAACAGTGCATATTTATTGTATAGAAAACACCAACAAGGAAGGCATATACTATGTCGATAGGAAATAAACAATTCTGAAAACTGAATGTTCAAATAAGTTAACTTCATCACCCGTGGTGGTTTTCCCCCTCAAATTTACTTTCTCATATATAGACAAAAAGAAAATTTTCTTACCAATCTAGATTCAAAAGGTACTTGTCATTTTCTTTGTTTCCATATAGCAAATAAGAAAAATCTTACATAGGAGCAAATTTTTTAAAATATTCAACTCATACAGCTCCAGTTGAAATAAATATTCACAAATGTTATAATCAGTCTGACACAATAACCAGGAGGCACAATTCTAATTTTATTTTAGCACGTCTACTGTTCTTTGGTGCATATGTTATTCTCAGTCTGGTCAATGCTTCAAGAGAGTATTTCGTTTTTGATGCTATATCTAGTAGTCTTTTACATTTCCATTTCTATTTTTCTTTCCTATGTAAGAATATATTAAAAACATAGAGCATATTATCTATTTAAAGTCCACTTATATCATCAAGATTTTAAATTATGCATTTTTAATGTATGTGAACCTCCACTAGTGCATATATACCTTAAATCACTCTAACTGTTGTGAAAATCAGATGCTCACTAACAAAAGGCCAAGGGTCTGGTCACTCTTTTAAAAAGATACATACAGCTAGGTTCATCTGTGTTAAATCCTCTAGGCAAGGACTTTACTGTTGTTTTGAATGACACTTGCCCAGTCAGAAATGAAGTCAGTACCAGCAACATCAGA
This sequence comes from Anoura caudifer, assembly GCA_004027475.1. NCBI lineage: Eukaryota > Metazoa > Chordata > Mammalia > Chiroptera > Phyllostomidae > Anoura > Anoura caudifer. The sequence continues at coordinate 26,493 of PVKU01012098.1, read as the reverse complement.
ATAAAGCAACAGGAGATGATGACCTAGCACTAGGCTCGTATTCCAAAGGCTGCAAGGCCTGGGGTTGTCCATGAAAAGGAGTGGGTCGCCATGTGATGCTGTTGTAACACAGCAGGCTGGTCTTTCTGCAAAATGAAAAATAATATTATGCTTGCAGGAAGCATTAGCTGAAATGTAAAATCTCTTCTAAAAAACACATCCATAATAGCAAAGGAGATAAAGCAAGCCAGTGGAAATATTGTCAATAATACATCAAATTAATTTTCTAATGTTGATGTTTCTGAGTTTTTTAACATTGATCTTGACAACATCTTTAAAAATTCATGTAAATTGATAGTACTAATTTTGCACACACTCTCCATCTTTCTTTCTCAGACAGGCACACAGACACTTACACATAGACACATGCATGCACACACACATACACAACCAATTAATTGCTAGAGTGCATCACCTTGCTAAGAATTTGCAAGGCAGACTCAGTAGCACTCCTTGAACTCTAAGGATGAATGCAATATAACCACATTAGTGGCAATGAATGCATATTAGTAAATTGGAGATGCAAGTAAAATAAATTTAGAATTACTTTGATATAAGATGAAACAAAATGTCTACTAGTAATCAGAAGGACTTGTTTTTGACATTTTAAATATTGCTTGTCAGGAATGTACAGTTTACAATTTTCCCCATGTGAAATTATAGTCTAATCTAGTATTAAATGAATAAAATTTGTATTACCAAAAGAGGACTCCCATTGTTGGGCTAAAACAATTTAGCAGCAAATTGCAATCTGGTGACTATAATTTGTAATACCTTGTTATCATAAATAGACAAATTTTAGAGACTTTTCAAGTTTTCTTATAATTTCCTGAAGACTAACATCTTGTATATATAATAACAGAAATGATACATCACTGAATGTATGTCATTATTTGTGGTAAAGAAAACAAATAATTTTGTGTTGGTAGCCGCCTTCTTTGTGACTTGAGGAAAATATTGCCAGCAATAATACAAAGAAACAGACACTGACATAAAATATTTTATGTTCAGGCTCGTCTGAACATCTTGACTACTTTTTTCTTCTTTCAATACACCCAGGTTCTTTTGATCATAATTCTTGCTTACTTGTGCCAATGGGAAATCATTTCTTAGCACCAGTTTTCATGTTTAATAAATTCAGGTGTGTAGCATTAGGAGGGAACATCTAATTGCACTTAGGATAAAGCAACCACACAATCACAGTGCTAGGCTAGGGTGTAAAACAAATTCCCAACGTTCTTACATGAAATGCACGTATAAACAAGGAGTCAGGTAGCCCTCCACAATCACTTCCGTGTCTCAGAGTCTGTGATGGGGGACATAGAATCTCTATGGGAACTTCTAAATTAAATTGTTTCAAAAGCAGATATTCAGGAGATAGCTGTGAGTGGAAAAATAATGGCCTGCTGGAGGAGTACGTGACATTTATACTTTTGTTTCCTCCAGAGCTTGAAGATGGTTTTCCTTCTGAATTAATGGCAAGGGGAAAAAAAAGTATGGTTGTGAACTATGAAAGTATTCTTAGCAGCTCTGTCAAAATTACCTTTCTCATGTTGCTGCTACTGATGCAATAGTTCCCAGTGGGAAAAGAGAGAAAAGAGCCAGAGATAAGTCTTTCCTTCCGGCTTCCGAAATGGGAAATGTATCTCTTTCAATAAAGTGGGATTAGGCTCCATTTGCATGACTACTTTCAGGTGTTTTGAGATTAATTAGAAACTGTCAACATTAAAATTAAACTACAAAGGTTAGCGAGCAGCAAATGAATTTTATTTGGGAATGGCAGGGGAAGAAATGCAATTTGGGACACACAAACTTGGGTAAGTCCGAAAGGACAAAAGAGACGTCAAGTTTTACTGTATTCTAGGAGAAAATGAGGGAGAGAGTATTTTGAACAGGAGTCCATTAGTGGGGAACCTGACTTTGAGGCTGTGGAAGTTTCTTATTGGCAGTAAGCAGAGGGCAGTCGCTGTTGCTGGGCTGAGCAGGGAGGAGAGCTTCCTTCCTCCTGCCGGTTTTGCAAATTGCCAGGAGTGGGTGGTGTGTGAGGGCTCTCTGTCCGTGGCTTCCTGATACCATTTTGAATAAGGTTTCGTTTATTCATTTTCACAAAATGCAAACCAAAAAAACCCCGCACATACCCTATATTACATTAAATATGATTCGGATTTATTTGAACTTTGTAAAGACCTCGTGAAAAAAAAAAAAAGAAAGAGAATTTACTCTCCAGATAGGGGGAAAAAACAAAAACAAATCTTTGATTACAGATCCTTCCCCAGCAAATGATATGTCAATTCAACAGTTTTTAGTTAAGCCAGATATTGGAATATTCACGAGTGAGCCAGAGACTAATCAAAAGTGAGGCTGAAGGTCCATAGCAACGATGCAACACCTTCCCCAACTGCTAGGAAAACATTTCAAATGTCTTCCTAAGACATTGCGTGTGTGTGCATTTTGACAATGGACATACCTCAACTGCTGAAAGGGGGGCACTGAAACATATTGAATAGAGAGAGATCTGAATAAGAATAATTCACTGGGGATTGCCAGGATCCGTGTACCTAAGGATATGCAGAATGTTCACTGTGTATACGTAGCCTCACTGGATGTTTTCAGTAATCGACTTGTACATATGCAGTGGTGCTGTGTCCTTTAAGATGGGATAAATGCATGTAAGAGCTAGGTGCTCGTTCTTTTACTGCTTTTAATGGCTGTAGTATTTGATATGCATTACCCTTCCTGAAGTTTTTCTCTCTACCACCTGACTGTACGCAAAATACAAACTGCTGTGCTATAATAATTTTCAGTTTTAAAATAAAGGATCCATGCAGTTTGAGGCAGATTTTTTCCCATTTGTAAACTCACTAATCTTGGATGTATTATTTAAGGTCTGTGTCTTCAGATCTTAAATGATACAGTAATACTTTACTTCTTTGCAAGGTTTCTCTGAGAATCTCTTCAGATTTTATGCAAATCAGGTAAACAACTATTAGCTATTTGGTCTTTTAAGCAGGGCCTCATTATTTTAAATTGGCAAAATCTAAGCATCTATGATACAAAAGTTAACATGAGTTTTTAACTATTTATATTATCTATGAAATTGATTACGTTAAGAATGTCTGATTGAACCCAACTGGCTTGCATGTGCTGAGGAATTCTAATCTTGGGTTAGAAATACTTTGCATAGATTCCTTTTTCACTGGGCAGTCGGAGTAATAAGCAAACTTGGTACTGACTTAAACATGTGTTCATAAATATAGCATTTAAGGTTTAAATGTGATAGTCCGTTGGAATGAATACTTATTGAAAACTATAGTTTCTTTTGTATCATTTTTATTAAACATATGACTAATATTTTAAATGAGAGAATTTCAAATCCAAAACTCACTTCTCCAACCATCATAGAGGTATTTTACATATATTTTATAAATGTTTACATACATGTAATGTTTACAAAACTACTGAATATCAAACCATTGCTTCCCTGAAATCATGAGATTATAAACTTTGAAAGCTGACAGCTTTTGATGGTAATTGTGCAATCTCCAGTTCTATGACTTTTATAGTAGAATAAATAAAAGGCTATTGGTGTTTGTGCTGGATATTTCTATCTGAAACACTAAGCTCCCACTTGAAGATACACAAAATGAAACAGCAGTTCAAAAGGGTGGCCTAGAGCGAAACTCTTAAGATTGTATATCATTTTGGAGGAACAGAATTTTATCACCAGCATATTTGGGCTGTTGCAAAATAAAAGTTCATTTGTTAATTTGAAATATGACACTGTCAAATCCTTGATTTGAGTGGATAAAAAGATGAATATTGCATAATAGAAGTGGTCTTTCTCCCTCAATAATCATCATTATCATCATCATCATCCTCTTTCTCTTTCTCTCTAATAATAACTATATTACTTACCTTTCACATATATGCATATTATTTCTCTCATACTGCTATTATACTTACAATATATTATATACTTTCATATGTATATACCATCAAGACAAATGCAAGATGCAGATCTTTTGTATTTCTTTTGTGTTTGTCTTGGTATCTGTTGGCTGTAGTTGCCCTGTGTTACTAGGGCCTCTGTTCCTTAATTTCCTCAGAGAGAGAGTTTGGAGAATGTTGGAATTGTTTTCTTTGATGGTTTCTTTCAAGGCTTTCCACAACACACTTAAGACTCTATTTTTATTATTTGTTAGTTTTGGAAATGCAACAGCAACTATTCACTATTGCCAAAAATGATGGGGCAATTAGTATTTTTAATATTCCTTTGTATTTCAGGTTCTCTCACCTTCATGCCCAGGTAGAATGTAAATAATCTGAGCAACAGGCACAATGGCCAAGTTCTCCATGTTCCAAATTTTGTTTTTGTATCTCTTTATTTTTATTGCAGGCAACCATGCTTATATATTGTAGGCTTTCTGTCATTTTTAAAAATACATTCCTTCCATTCCCAGAAGTACAACTGTTTAGCTTCGGTACTTTATCTATGTGGATTCAATGCTCCATGAAATTTCTTTTATAGTATACTATCTTTATTCCTGAGTTTCTTATTTTGATAAATCTCATGGTTGGTTAATTCCAGCCACAAGTAGCAGTAATTGTTTTTCTTTCCACTGTTGGTTGTTATATTTTTGAATCTATAAACATTGGATAACATTTAGAAAATTTATTTGTACATGAGGGACAATTTAGCTAGGTGTCATATATCAGGGGGCTAAATATCATAAGTTACTTGAATCACCTTCTAATATTGAATGTTGTTGCCATATTTTTGCTATTTAAATTGCATGCCATCTTCTTTCTAATTTATTTATTTATTTATTCTGTAATAATGCAGCTGTATCATTAAGTTTTTTACAACTCTGAAATATTTTCATGTTTAACACTTACTATATTTACTTACTTTACTCATTTTTGTTTTTAATTTCATTGACATTATTACATTCCATTTGATTTTATAATGGTACATGTTTCATAAAAAGGTATCCTAATTTTCTTGTGCAAAAGATTTCCTAAATACAGTCTCCATCTACGTTTGTACATTATTGTTTTCTTTAGGGGAAGGGGATTCTTACAAATTTAGATCATGTTGCACACATGCAGCTATAGTTTTAAAAAGCTGTATTTTATGAACTTTAAACATACTTAGAATTGATGTCTTCTTTTCTTTATAAACTCCTCTGGTTAATGTCATGGTTGTGGTAGTGAGGTAAGAACAGAAGTGAAATCTGGGTCTCCCGACTATCAGGCAAGCGTAGATGTCAGGTCGTTATAAAGTACGGTACCCAGGGACTAAAAATAATCAGCGTAGTCAGTTTAAGAAAGACTTTTACATTATAGAAAAGATGGCATTTTTACACTTATCTAATAATATTTTAAAACTGAATATATGGATAATGTAAGAACTCTACCAAACATTTGATATCAAGTATTACTCTTTTTATGTTGTATTTTAATTTGTACAAATATAATAATAATAAATAAGAAAGTGAAATTAAAATAAAATTGAAAAATGCAGTCAAAGATAATCTCAACACTATATGTATGTTTTACTTTTACTCTATTTGTTTAAAGATTTTATTTATTTATTTGTAGATAGAGGAGAAGGGAGGGAGAAAGAGAAGGAGAGAAACATCAATGTGTGGTTGCCTCTCACGTGCCAGCTACTGGGGACCTGGCCTGCGACCCAGGCATGTGCCCTGACTGGTAATTAAACTGGAAATGCTTTATTTTTTGAAATTATATGTGCTTTATATTACTCCAAAACTTGTTTTTCGCTCTCATGTCACTTTCTCTTCAACTTGCACTCATTAGCTTTAATGTCTTTAGCAGCATGGGGTAGCATGATCGCTTGACTACTGACTCATTGGTTTATATTCAATTACCTGTATGTACACAATTTTTAGATTTTGAGCACTGCTAAAGTAAATATCTTTTTATTCACATGTTTATGCTTAAAGTACCCAAAAGTTTACCAATATTTTCCCCAGTCTTTGATTTTCATTTTGTCCAGTATGGATTTTATCATACAAAATATTTATTTTGTGTGATGAATTATAATATTTCAGTATTCTCTCATATGGCATCTGGGTCTCCATACTTTCTGAACTCAATGACTTATTCTTGTGCAATTCTATGTTTTTATATTCTTCACTGTATATTTTTCATAATTTATTTTGTTTATTTTATAATATACCTATTATCTATTATTTGTTGCATATCTGTTCATCTCTTATTATGTCACTCTTAGATATATAAAACATACCTAAAATATATATATTATTAATGACTCATATATATGTATGTATAAAAATTTATCCATGTAGAATTTATTTTTATATGGTATTTTGTATGATAGCATGTGTATTCTTCTGAATTTATATTCAATCATGCCAGCAGCATGTAACTATTCACCTTTTGGTTTAAATTGCACATCTATCATATATCAATTCCTCGTACTAACTTTGATGAATAGCTTTTATATTACTCTGCCAATGTATGGTTTGATCACTGTGCCATTATAATGAGTTTTATTATCTAGCAGGGCAACTTCTTTATAAATATTATTTTATTTTAAAAAACAGCATAATATCCTATTATATAATTGTGTTTTAGTCCCACCTGATGGGAATTTAGGTTATTTTCCATTTTTCTTTCCTATTGCAAATTTTCTTTCTGTTGTTTATTCTTCAGTTCTAATGTTTTTAGTTTTCCTGTGGTCTTATTTGCTTTCTGCGAGTGCTTTTTTTATCCCTTCTTTTATAGTAGGTCTTCTGGCAACAGACTCAACATAGCTTTTTGTTTGCTGACAATGTCTTTATTTGGCCTTCATTCCCAATGGATGTTTTTGCCAATTAAAGAATTCTAGGTTGATGGTTATTTTCTTTTAGCACTCGAAAATTGTACACATCCTTCTGACCTACTTAGTCCTTGATGAGACATCCACTGTGCTTCAATGTGTTTTCCCCTTTTGTTAGTTTATTGCTTTTCTGAATGCTTCAAAGACTTTTTTATTTGCCTTAAGTTTTTAGGAACGTGATTATATGTGTCCAGAAATGGATTTCTTTTGATTTATTCTCTTTGGGGTTTTCTGAGCTTCCTGGATCTGTATGTTTATGCCTTTCATCAATTAGAAGTTTTCAATCTTTATTTTTTAAATAATATTTTCACATCATTTTCTTTCTCCTCTCCGACTGAAGTTCTGATGACATGTATGTTAGATGTATATTATTGTTCCACTGGTCCCTGGAGTTCAGTTTAATTTCTCTCAATTTATTTTCTCTCTGTGGTTCAATTTGGATAACTCTCTCTTTATTTTGGAGTTCACTGGTTGCTTTCTTGGTCAACTGTATTCTTCTTTTGAGTCCATCAAATATAATTTTTATTTTGGTGTAGTATTCTAAAAATTTCCACTGTTTCTTATTTATACATGTATATGTATGTTTGTATATGTTCCTATACATATTACACATACACACAATCACACCACTTGATTTTATGTATGTAGCTCTCAGGGATGTGGTCAGTTCATATTCAGATTTAATTGATTTCTTTCTCCAGATATTTTCTGTTTTTTTTCCTTCCCTTTCTCCATAGTTGGGAAAGGGAGGTGTTTTTCCTGTACATTTATATGCCTAATGTAGAAAAGAAATCATCAATATGACTCCATCCAAATTTTCTGTCCCACCTCAGTGGGGTAGGAGAGGAACACCACTGCTACTTGAGTTAGAAAAGGCAGTGATGTTTCAATATTTTGTTAAAAAGGAATGGAAGAAAATCCATTAAAAGGGTAAGATTTATTTATTTAAATTTATTGGGCTGACATTAGTTAATAAGATCATATGGGTTTCAAGTGTACATTTCTATGATACATAGTCCATATATTGTATTGTGTGTATGCCACCCGAAGTCAAATCAACTTCTGTCACCATATATTTCGCCTCCTTTACCCTTTACTATTCCCCTATCCCTTCTCTCTGGTAACCACCATACTGTTTCTCTGTCTATGAGTTTCAGTGCTGTATCCCACGTATGAGTGACGTCATAGGGTTCTTAGCTTTTTATGACTGATTTACTTTGCTTAGCATAATACTGTCAAGGTCCATTCATGTTGTTGCAAATGGTAGTATTTCATTCTTTCTTATGAGTGAGTAGTATTTCATAGTATATATGTACCACCATCTTCTTTTTTTTAAAATTTTCTCTCTTTTAAAAAAAATTTAATTGTTGTTCAAGTACAGTTTTCTGTCTTTTACTCCCATCCCAGCCAACCCCTCCAGCCGTCCCCACCTCCCTCCCATTTCCACCCCCCTAGTTTTTGTCCATGTGTCCTCTATACTTGTTCCTGTACCACCATCTTCTTTATCCAATCCTCTTTTGAAGGACAGTTCTGTTGTCTACATGTCTTGGCCAACGTAAATAATGTTGCAATGAATATAGAAGCCTTTTATTTCTTTCTCTTGCCTGATTGCTTTGGCTAGGATTTCCAGAACTATGTTGAATAAGAGGGGTAAAAGCAAGCATCCTTGTCTTATTCCTCATTTTAGAGAAAAAGCTTTCAGTTTTTCACCATTGAGTATGATATTAGGTAATGATTTGTCATATATGGCATTTTTTATATTGAGGCAATTTCTTTTGATAACCATTTTATTGAGTGTTTTAATCTTAAATGGATTTTTTATCTTATCAAATGCTTTCTCTGCATCTATTGATAAGATCATACGATTTTTGTTTTTTGTTTTGTTAATGTGGTATGTTTCATTGATCTATCTGCATATGTTGAACCATCCTTGTGCCCCTGAAATAAATCCAATTTGATCATAATACATTATTTTTGTAATGTATTAATGTGTTTGATTTGCTGGTATTTTGTTTAGGATTCTTGCATTTGTATTCATCAGAGACAATGGTCTATAGTTTTCTTTCTTTGTGTTATCTTTGACAGTTTTTGGTATCAGGATTATGCTGGCCTCATTAAATGTGTTAGGAAGTACTGACTCTTCTTAATTTTTTTTTTTTTTGGAAGAGTTTGAGAAGGATAAGTATCAAATCTGCTGTCAGTGTTTGGTAGAATTCACTAGTGAAACCATTTGGTCCTGAATTTTTATCTTTGGGAAGATTTTAGATGGTTGTTTCAATTTCCTCAGTGTTGATCAGTCTATTTACATTTACCAATTCTTCATGATTCAGTCTAGGAAGGTTATGTATTTCTAGTAACTTATCCATTTCTTCTAGGTTATTGACTTTTGCTGCATATAGTCTTTCATAGTATCCTAGTATGATCCTTTGTATATTTGTGATGTCTGTGGTAACTTCTCCCCTTTCATTTTTGATTTTGCTTACATGAGTCTTTTCTCTTTTTTTCTTCAATGAGTCTAGCCAGGAGTTCAACAATTTTACTGAACGTTTCAAAGAACTAGCTCTTTTTTTGTATAGTCTTTTTGCTCTGTATTTCATTCAATTCTCTTACTTTTATTATTTCCTTTCTTCTGTTGATTTTGGGTTGCTTTTGTTCTTCTTTTTCTGGTTCTTTAAGATGTTATATTAGGCTGTTTACTTGGTATTTCTCTTATTTCTTGAGATAGGCCTAAAATGATATGAATGGGTCACATGGGGACAAGGATTTTTGGAGCCCAGCTGAGTTCTTTCATCCATGTGATTATGTACTCATACTATGGGTTAACTGCATTTGGCCCCTGGTTTCAGAATTATCTTTGGTGGAAATAATACCTGAGCATATTGCAGCTGGTTCAATTCTTCATGACCATTAGGCATACAGCACTGTCTCTTTATACTGATTGTCCCTTCTAAAAATGGATGCACTGAGCTCTAATTGCCTACACAATCAACTTCATATTTCTCTTTCTCAACTTCTACATTCAGACATACAATGAGCATAAGAAATCAAAAACTGGAAAAACAGCTGTGAGTGGTATTTCAGCCAATGTTGTAAACAAATCAGAAAAACTATTGATAAAAAGTGGAAAAAAGCAGAGAAATGGAAAAGCAAAAGGAGAATAAATTGATACTGGGCCTTATCTGTTGTTGACAATGAGGAAGCTCCCATTTCATATAAAAATTCATGAAAAACAGAAGCGAATAAGGGCTTAAGGTAAGGGAGAAAAAGTTAAATATACTCCTATGTATTAGTAACCTTCAGATTGAATTAAGTGTGGAGTAAGGTACCAGATGTTTTATTTAGGAAGTTTTTATTTTAAATGTTTTTTTTTCCACTTTGATGTTATCTAGACCAAAGCAATTTTGTGTGACTTTGGAGGCTCTCATCCAATTTTCTAAAGCATATATCTTATATGCAGTCATTCTTCAGTCTGATGATCACAGAAACACAGTCTTCATAAGTTTCTTTTTGCTAAATTACTAATTACCTACTGATTAAAATCAGTTATCTTACATTTTCTGATCCAAAGCTGGAAATGCAGATACTTTAAAATTTGCACATTTGCATACATTTGCTGACAGGAATGGTCTGATCCTTCCACTTCTTGTCTGAATATACCCTTTTGGTTGTAATTAAATTAAAAAAATCTGATGATCATTGTAGACTTTTAGAGGCTTGATAGTCATGGTGTTGGTGAAAATAAAAAAGAATTATAGTAAAATCCTGTCTGGTAACCCAAAGGTCACCATGACCTGTGGCACAGATCACTGTGGTAAAGTTTTCATGAAGAAAATGCAGGCTTTCAATACTTCTCTTACAATCAGAAGTATATTATGGAAATTAAGATTATTGTATGATTAAAATATGAAACAACTCATCTTTATTAGTAACATCATAAAATAATTACATTAATGTGCTGTTAGAAGACAGTATGTTGATTTTTATCAAAATTTTAATGTTTTGATTTGTGGCTATTACTGATTTTTCATACATGGAAATATACCTACCTCTTCTGTTATAAAGTACATTTAAAATTAAATAAATTGTATTAAAATTAAAAGAGGATTTATTAAATATGAGTGCTGAGATGTATCCATCAACAAGTATTTATTAAGCATCTACCATTGGGTAGGAATATTCTGGGCACTGGGAATATCATACTAGGCAAAGCAGAACAGTGTCAGTCTCAATGAATCATACACACTAAGAAAATAAATATAAACATAGAAATGTCTAACAATGAATTGATGCTAAGAATTGCAAAGAGATAGACAGAGCTAGGGAGGTTAAGGAGTTGCAGGGTTGGGGGAGGTGTGTTCATTTTTATAGCATGTGTCCAGGGATGTTAACATTTTCCTACTGGAGGAAGTAGGAGAATAAGCAGAGAAGTCCTTGAGGGACAGCCGGTAGAACAAGTACAAGGGTTTAGAAACAGCATCATATCTCACCTATATAAGGACATGAAGAGATCACTGTAGCAAGGAAACATGGTAAAAGACAAAGTCCGTCACATAGGAGGGAGGCTGCTCATCTCGGGATGGAAAACTCATACCAAGTCTGCGTTTTCCACTGAGTAATCTGGACTACACTGGGCTATGTTAAGCAGAAGAGTGACATTACCTAGCTTAGCTGATGGGATGGATACTCTAGAATATGAAAGTATGTTGTGTTTTACCCAGTGATTGGAGGTGGAGGTGGTGAGAAATGAGCACATTTTGGATACAGTTTAGATATAGAACTGATAAAATACGTTAATGAAATGCATGTGGATTGGGGAAGAAAAACAGAGAAAGTCAAGGATGACCTTCATTTAATGTGTATGAACAAGTTGAAGAATGGAACTGATATTTACTGAGATGGGTAGACTGCAGGAACAGATTTGTTGACAGAGATCAGGAGGTTTTTGGAAGTAGTTAATTGGGTATACTAGCATCAAGTTAAGAGAAAAACTAAAGCTGAAAAGTTAGGGTTATCAGCATAATACAGTTATTTAAAGCCATGAGATTGGACATATTTGCTTTAGGAAGAACTAAGTTAAGAAAATGTCACCTCTCAAGATTGATTGCCAGAGCACCCAAACATTCAAATTTCAGGGGGGAAAAGAGTCTTTGAAGAGTTAGCCTATAAAACAAGGAAAGAAAGCAAGAAACGTAATGTGGTGTCCTGCAAGCCAAACTGAAGAAAGTATTTTAGGAAAGAGGGAGTGTTAATGATGTCAAATGTGCTATTGGCCAAGTCCGAAGATGACTTAGATTTGAGAATTGTATTTGGTAAAATTGGAGGCACTGTTTACCTTGATTATATCTGTTTCAGGGGTGAAAAAGTCTAATTAGAATAGGATTATTTTTTAAAGCATTCTTCCTGGATCAAGGTGATGGCATAACATAGTATTTGAATATCCCAGTTCTGAAGGGAATTAGAAGAGCTGAACCTAACAATCAAATAAAATTTCAAGGAGAACATCTTTAAGAACCAGGGAGACCAATCAGTTTACTATTGAAATAGTTCAAGTTAAGAAGTTTTGGTGGTTGCAGTCTGAGTGGTAGCAAAGGAGATGGTTTACTTCTTTAAGAGGGACCAACAAAAGTTCCTGAAATATAGGATATAGGATTTGAGAGAAAGACAGGACACTAAGGTAACAAAATTTTGTTTTAGAAAGCATCTGGAATGGTGTAGTTGCCTTAATTGAAGTGACAGAGATTTTTTTTCAGTTAACAGTATCATATTTCATTGTGTTTATTAACTTTATGTATTTTTTCAACTACAGTTTACATTCAGCATTATTTTGTATTAGTTTCAGGTGTGCAGCATAGTGGTTAGATAATCATGTACTTTTCAGAGTGTTCCCCTTGATATTTCCAGTACCCACTCAGTAGCATACTTAGTTATTAGAATATTATTGACCGTATTTCCTATGATGTACTTTGTATCCCCATGACTGTTTTGTAACTATCAATCTGTACTTTTTAATCCCTTTACCTTTTTTACTTAGTGTCCCAACACCCTCCCCTCTGGCAACCATTTTTTTTTTTTTCAAAGCAACTCAAGTCATGGCACATAGCGACTTAAAATGTTTCAGTAGTTTTCTCAATTCATTGAGAATAAAGTCTGAAGTTCTTATTATGATATAAACCATCACACCACACTAACAAACCTCCTCTCCAGTAATATTAATAGTCCAAAACCCTTATCTGGTAATTAATTTTATGTAATCATGTAATATTACTTGTAGTTTTCATGCTTCAACTTTTTTATTTGCATATCTCTACATAAAGGATTTGTAGGCTACCTAAAATTAAAGATGTTATGTTTTCCAGAACTTATATCTATGTATGTATGTAGAATATATTTTTTTTAGTCAGTAAAGGAAGTAACATAACAGAAACTCTTGCTTGTATATAACTCGCGTAAGTATAATATGAAATAACAAGTTCTGAGTGTTCTGTGTGTGGAGATTTCTTCCGGGACATCTAATGGTAGCTAAGAGGCTGTTTAGGTTTTCAGGAGTATAGTGGCAAGTCTTTTATTTTATTTTTTTTCTGGCTACAAAATTAGTATGATATTTTAGATTTCACTTGACATATAAAGTTGATGGGAAACTAAAATTAATAATAATAATGATGATAATAATAATATGTTCCCTATGTTAGAAGCCACTTGCTTACAGCATAAGCAGTAGGGATTCTATAGAAGGTTTCAGTGCAAAATAGAATGAACTTACTCTTTGGAAGTATTTCCCTAAAAAATCTAAACCATTTGTACTTCACAGGACAAAATCTAACTGGAGGAGCTTGTTGGTATAGAAAAAAGCAAATTCTTGATTTACGATTCATTCCAAATCACTTACAGATTCATAAAAGTGTTTTTAAAAAAGGATTTGAAACAAAGGGAAAGTAGATGGGACAGTTTTAACAAAGGCTCGAAAATCTTATATATAGAGTTGTCAAATGTTTTAAACATAACATCTTGAACAATTGAGCTAAGAGTTGTTAAAAGCATGTGTTTGTTCTAAAACTGGACTACCAGAACAATGAAAAATTCCAAGATAAAAAATTAATGAAAAGAAAACTCATACATGTGTCACAAACAGATAATTGTTATCTCAGATAAAAGCCAGATGCTCTCCTGTGAATTATTAATATTCACAGATAGCGGGTATGTTTAGACAGAAAGGTTCTATTTGATGGGTTATATATGCAGTAGGTAGACAAGCTGGTTTATGAATGATGATATTGGATGTTATCTGAATCATCAGTTTCAGATTTGGATACTTATTTGGAGATTTTTAATCATATCTGGTCATAGAATTTGCTTTCCATTTTTAATCATTAATGATTAGTCACAGTTGTGTTACTTTTGTAACTTATAGTTCTATAGAAGTCTTTTTCCCTATTCAATTCCCTTTTAAAAATAAATTACAACATGAAAATCATATGTGCATATTTTATATGGCCTTGCAATGTTAAGGGTAAATAAACTATTAATTTTTGGAATTAGGTAAATTCTTCAAAAAACAACATTTCATTCAATTAAATATCTCTTTAAATTTCTTAATATGTGGACTGAGGAAATGTTGAATAACAGTCACTCTAGATCAAGGTAACTGATCAGTGATCCTAGGCAAATTAACCCATCAAAAATGAACAAGCTCCCGAATACTGACCAACTGGATGAACATGACTCAATCAACATCAAAGTCAATGAGGTGAAAACAGTCCGCCTTCAGTGAAAGTCAATGGTGGTGAAAATGGACTTCCTTGAACTTGACTTTTACAGATTTGGAGTCTTCCTTGAGTAACAGAAATATATTTCAATTATAACAGACTCCTGCCTCTTTCTAGTTTCTTATAATACCTTAGAATTTAACAATAATTGCATGTTATGGGACATGGAATTTCTTACTTTAAAACTCAGCCAAGGCCAGAAATTTCAAGTATAAGGAATAAGAGAATCACCTGTTAGCTCTGGAGGTTGATATCATCTAAATAGGCGCATCATTAAAGAGTCCTTAAATAAGGACTCCTTATCATTTAATTTGCCCAGTCACTTCCAATCTCTTATTAGTTCTGAGAAAATACAGCAGATTGTATGTTTGCAAGGTAGCTCAAAATAGAGTCATTAGATGACAAGTTCTAGTATTCTGTCTTTGCCCCAGAACAAAACAACTTCGTCTTGTGTAATTATAGTCCTGCTTTTCAATCTGGACTCTTGAAGAAGCCTTGTGATGGAAATGGACCAGAAGCTCTGTGTCCATTCCTCAGTTTTGCAGTCTGATCTGTCAGAAATACTGTGCCATTCACTTAACCTTTTCCCATCAGGTCAAACAGCACAGTCCCCAGATTCCTAATACTAAAACCCTGATCTGAGTGGGAAAGCTTTTCATTTTTGCCCATTGAGTATGAAACTGGCTGTAGGTCTCTCGTATATGGCCTTTATTATGTTGAGGTATGCTCCCTCTATTGCCACTTTGTAATATTTCTCCACATTCTGTAGATCATCTTACTTTTTTGTTTTGATGGTCTATTTCAAAGGACAAATGTTTTTAATTTTGATTAAATTCAAATTATATATATTTTTCTTTTGTTGTAGATGCTTCTGGTGTCATTTTTAAAATATTTGTGCCTTACAAAAATAAATTCTATATCCATTTTTACTATGCTTTATGTTTTTATCCATAATGCTTGTTATTGAACTATAGTCAATAGTACATTAGTAAATTCAGTGTATATCATAGGAATGAGAAATATTTTTAAAAGAATGAATTTATACAACTTGGTATAGACATTACTTCACAATTGTATCAGTGAGCTTACCCCACCAAAGATTCAAAAGGTAAGCAGATGTTAGTATCCCAATAGAGGATATTATGGGCAAAAGACTTATTAAGGTTAATCAAGATATCCATCTGCAAAGATTAGAGACCTATGCCATACCTAGTTCAAGACAATTAAATATATATTAAGTGTTAATTCACAACCTGTTCACCTTGTCACTCCTACTTATATAACTTGTTTATGTCTTTAAATTTCCCTATGAGAGATATACTAGGAAACAAGAAGAAATCCAGGCAAAAATTATAGTAATGTTAAAATTAAGGGGCTTTATCTGAATTCAGTGAATTGAATATAATCATATTTTTATTAGGTTAAATAATGAATGCCATCACTGAAATCATAGTAGTTTGCACATAGAGGGAGTTAAGAAATATATGTCTAAGAATAATTTTTCAAAATCATGATGTGGTTGATTCCTGTGGGTATAGATGGATGAAGTGGACAACTTGACTGACTAAATATACCAATCCATCCATATTATGGGCAATGGCTGCAGAAATGAGGTAGGTTGATTGAGATAACATTTAGTGCAAGCAAGGGTAATAATTTTAAAACTGTACAATTTTCAGTTAATGTAGATCAAAGCCACTGGAATCAACAACTCACTGACGAAGTTGTTCCATGTTTGCACCATCACCACCGCACATTTAAAATTCTAGAATGATGCAGTGTTGGAACACAATGGCATTTGCTCTGACCACCCTGCGTTTACAACACAGAACCCCGCCCCCGTGCCTTAGGCCAAATTTAGTTGTGATATAAAGACCACTGAGGTCACATACGCACCAAATGCAATGGAAATATTTATTGTTTACATAATTGAGATCTTTAGGTAGATCAGGGCACATCTCCCAATTAGATTCAAAGTGGTAGGATGAACAGGGAAAGGAAACTTGCTTGGGATTTTCACTGTGGCTGCAGATGGGGTTGGGATGTGAGTTTCCATGCTGGGGCAGGGGCTTGAGTGTGTACAATCTCCTGCTGGTACTCATGGAGAAAACACCTTGGCTTTCCTATTGTTTTGCAGGAAATGAAGAGGGAGGAGGAGTGGCCTTAAACTCTGTCAGGAGTCAAACATCAGAAATGGAGTCAGCCTTGTTAGAGAGTTCATGTTAAATTATATGCTAGATGTTAGACCTTGGGAAAATTGCATCATAATTTTGTATCTCAGGATACTTATCTGTGTAATTCTCATAATTATAGTCTCTATCTACTGCATAGAATTTTGTACTGTGTAAGGAATTAATACTTGTAATTTGCTTGGATGAATGCGTGGGTCCTAGTAAGTGTTCAATAAATGTTATTATTTCCTGAGGCCCAGAGGGCTAAGTTACTTACTTGCCCAGGGAATATAGTGGCAGGGTTAAGTTGAAAATCGAATAAATGTACAGAATTCCCATCTTTTCTATTTTCACTATGTGAACACCAGCTTCCATTAACCATTATCACTCTGAAACTCAGCACTCTTTGCTATTCACATATATGTGAATATAAGGCACTTGGGCTAAATGATAGGTTTGTTGTCTACCGCAAACCTCACTTTCTTACTTCATGTGCCACACAGGCTTCAATCTTAATAGGTCTTAAACTGAATGCATCATCTTTATCCCTTTGCCAATCCCTTTAAATGTGTATTTGTGCCTTACCATCAAAGTCAGAAATCTGGGAATTCTCTTAGGTAACTCACTTTCTGGCATCAGGACATATTTTATGGCTAAATTATTTTCTCACAAACTTTGGCTTAATTTTAAAAATTATATTCTCATTAACCTGATCAAAATGATGACAGCTATCATTTATTAATTACATGCCCTTGTTAAAGTGTTTTTAAATACTTTATCTCATGCAGATCTCTTAATAGCCACATGAAGTGGGTATTTCGAATGCTTGCACATAACATACGAAAACTGACCCAGCAGCTGTTCCGTCACGTGACAAGACTGACAGAGAAGCTGGATGGTAGAGCTAGGATTTGAAACCAGTTCCATCTAATTTTGCAAACAGTTCATATATTATTCTGCTTTTCCCTATATGTTCTCCTATGTAACCACTCTTCAAAATTTCATACTTCCTATGGAGTCAGGCAGAAATTTCTTGGTGTGAGTTATATGCAAGGCTCTCTAAGGTGTGGCTGCATCTGAACATCAGGCTTATTTTTAGCCTACGTACCTCCCCAGGCTGTGTGTTACTTATGTTGATCTCATTCCCATCTCCAGATCTTGGCCTTTGCTTCCTGTCTTTTCAGTCAGATGGCTGACTACAGGGCCAGCTATGGAATTTGTGGAGCCCAGTTAAAATATGAAAATGCAGGGTACCTGGTTAAAAAAAAAAAGACAAGAACAAAGTGCTGTTACTGAAAAATAAAGCGCCTTTCCTTCTTCCTTGGTCTCTCTCTAGACTTGTCAAGTCACTTTTACTACTATTTGATGTCTTTCTAAGTAAAGAAATATTAAAACTAAAAGAATTTTACCATTCATCTTTATAATATGTCAGTTTTAAGAGCAAATATAACAGCAACATGTGGAATCACTGAAATTATACAATTCATATTTGGTAGCCTATGTATGCATATATATTTTGTTCTAACAGAACAGTGGAAATGATGAACAAAAATAACTCAGTGGTTCTTATTTTACTTTTTGATATGTGCGTCTTCAACCATCACTCTACCTTCAGCCTACATGAGTCAGGAAGGAATGAAAGAAAGAGTGGGTTGCCCCATTGTTTCTTTCTCTTTATGTCATCATTTTCAGCGTAAGTGGCTGGCTAATGTAGGAAAACAACACATGAATTACGGAGCATAGGCGTACAGGAGTATCTTTGGCCAACTGTGTCTCCGGGACACCACCCACTGTCTGCATTTGAACTGAGTTCTGGTTGGGAGTGAAAGCAGGTTTGTCAACACAACACTCTTATCTCACACTCACTGCTCTGTTTCATCCTTGTCTCCAGAACTTTAAGTTTACTAATGTTTTATTATGTTATCATTTATTTAGCCTCATAGATACAGCATAATAATATATGATGATAATGTTTTCAAATAATAAAATGTATATAATATATGTGTAATAATATGTGTAATAGAAAAATAATATACATTGGTAAAAATAAATGTCTTATCAGATAGATATTTCTCTGTATATACTTGTTGACAAATTATTTTAAAACAGCTCACTCATTCTTCCTAAAAGCCCAGTCCACCTTCAGTGATGCTTGTATTCCTCACAGTTTTCCATTTACAGGCTAAATGTAAATATACAGTCTTTTACCAGATTGAATGCATTTTTGATCTAAAACATTTCTTTTAACAGGAAACCCTATTTAGGGTCAGAGAAAATCTCACCATATGGTAGGAACATTTTTAAACACTATGTCATATAAATATTTTCAAAACACATCAGGGTGTAATTTAAATTTAGGCCTGGCCTGCAAAACAGTAAGAAAGCACAGCTGGCATCATCCAGCTCAGGGTATGTTTGGCCATGAGAGGGGCTGCAGTGCGGCTGGCCACCTTGCCATCCCAGCCAGGGCCTCACCACCTGCCTGCACTGACATGGGACAGGTCCCTCTGCTCAAATAGAACTCATGTCCAGTTTCTCCTAAATGCAAGGTCAAACCCCAATGCAAAGTCAAGTGAGCATTCCTTTAACTGGGTTGATCGGTAATTGAAGTAATTTTCTCAAGGAGCTGCTACCATGTTACTACAGGAGCAGGTACCAAAGAGGTTATCGGCTGACTCTCCTCTGACCAGGAAAAGGACTAGCTTTAACCTAGAAAGAAAGTTGGAAAAGGATTTACTTCTTTTTTATGAGACAGGGAAATAAGTCCTTCTGCTGGAGGGGCAAGAATAATAAGGACATATACAATCCTACCAACATTATACAGCTATGTAAGAGTATAATTGGTGTTTTGGTACTAACATATTGAAATAAAACAGGAGTTTTAAAAACAAGTGGCTGAAAAGAATGACAAAGGAATTGGACATGGCAAGCTTGGCCAGCCTCTAGACTACCAAAGTAAGCACCCTGTGACGTAAGCAGATGGATGTCAGGGACTGTAAGTCTAACCCTGTGACACTTTGGACTCTTTCCCAATCTTCTTTCGCTGCTACAGCAGTGGAAGACCCTCCCGAAGGGCCCCTTTCCCTTAGGTGTTCCGATTCCAGCAGTTACTTGACCATGTTGCCATGTGTCCTCATCAGTGTAAGCGCACATCACTGAATGGCTGCACGTGCAGAACTGCAATCAGAGCTTGATAATGAAGCCACCTGTATTTGGCAAGGCAAGTGATTCTGGGTAATTATAATATTAGCTGAGAGTCCCATAAAGCTATACTCAACCTAATAAAAGTTTATATTGTCCTATAAATAATTAATACAAAAGGTTAAAAACCATGAATCAACTAAAAAGCCAAACAAAATGCTGGCTGTACTTCAAAGTATGCTTAAATTATATCCAATGTAGTTTTGGTGTTAACTTCATTTTTGCATTTTATTGCAGTATGAATACAGGGAATTATCAAAGATTCTATTGCATTAAGGTGGATGCTCCTTCCATCTTTTGCATTAAAAAATATGTACATGGTATACAGAACAGTTAGTAATATTCCAAACATTAAACCTGTCCAAGTTAAATGAAATATAGTTAATACTAAATATTAAGGCTTTCCAAGTATGTTGAAACATAATGTTAACAGATATGGAAAAAAGGTAGCTTAGTATGATGATACATATTATTAGAATGAAATGTCAAATCTTTATGTGATTCCTATTCAAAGCCTTTGGAAAATTATAGATTTCCAATGGTATTTTTAGTTCATTTTCAATGGAAATATATCTTCACACCCACACATCATATTTCTTGTATCTAAATGTTTCTTGAAATTATGTGGTACAATGAAATTATAATGCTAAAATCTCAGGTTCATGTTCCAATAGAAATAAAACCATAATATAAATTATACTTGAGAAAAAAATTTATATAAAGTACTGAACATTATGACTCAGAGTTCAATAAATTCTATGGATTTGAAAATTATGTCATCTGTGTATTCAAATCAGATTTAAGCTCATTCAAAATTAATATTTACTAAATGATCTTAAGATTTTTTTCTCCAACAGAACAAAATCCTCGTATTTTGCCATGTATAATGTGCACTTTTTTGCCCAAATTTTTAAGGGTAAAATAAGAATTCACATTATACATATGTACCATGGATATAATAATTGGTATAATAATCCCATGTATAAAACACACAAAAATGTGGTTGTGCATTATACTAGACAAAATACGGCAATAATCTTGATTAGTAATATTATTTGATAAAGTAGTAAAGAACAGTCTTAATGTATTATAGAAAAATTTGCATTGCAAAGAACAATATAATATGGTATTACAGAATTTTGCATGTTATTTGTCTTTTATTATGGGGTTTTCAACTGGTGAATAAGGGAAAGCTTCTTAAAAATTTTCTTAAGATAACATGCAGGGAAAATATAATTTTTCATAATACATTTACGCCACCTGCTTTGCACCATGCCATTCTTCTGTTAGGAATGAAACCATTCTGCATTTGCTTTAAATTATTCTGGGGGCAAATGCTCTTTTCATGAAAACCAGCTGTGCTAAGTAAATGCAAATATGTGTCATAGCACAATTTACTGAAGGGACAGAGCCAAAAGCAAAGCCTTTTGCAGTGCTGATTAATTGTGAATCAAAGCATCGTCAGAGACTATTGTCTGTTGCTGTGTGAAAATCTTCTAGGGACAAGGAATAGTTTAACAACATGCCAATTATATGAATCTAGGGATACCCGAGAGTTCATAAAGCACCAGTAAACTACAACCAACTTAAAAAATGGTAATTTTCAACAAGTGACAATACTTCAAATTAAGAGCTTGCATAGGGGTGGATTGTAGATTAGTTGCACATCAATACTGCCTTGAGTGGTGACATGGTTAGGAGTACATATTTATATGAAAGGCTGGCAAACATACTTTCTTGTATCTGTAAGTCATTTCAGCAGAAATTGGTTCCAGGTAATTTAATGTAGGCAGATTTCACAAATGGACAGGACGTAATTTCTTTCCACTTTGGTTTCACATTTTGTGAGAAAATAATAATATCAAGGTTGCCATGGTACACAGATTCACCATTTATATAGGTTAGGATGATCACTTCTTTAATCATAACATAGACTCTCATGGGAATGGAGCCCCCTGGGGCTGGGCAGTATACACTTTGTGGAACCGTGTGTGGTAGTCTTTCACAGCAGGGACAAATTACTGCTTAGAGAGGACACTGAAAATTAAGGGGTAGGAAATGGAGGAGCTAACTTTTTCTGGGAAAAGACATAGAAATCTTTACAGAGGTTGTCTTTTTGCTGGTATTTGAGCTATAAGGAGGATTATTTTTTCAGGGTGATAGTGGATAGGCATTTTAGGCAGAAAGTACATTAGGTACAGAAAATAGCAAGGGAACTGGATTTATTGTATGTTTAACAAGTGACAAGGTGTTAGGCATGACTCTAGTAGGGAAGAATGAGGGTAGATATTAGAATAAGATAGGCAGGGGTTAATTTCAAGGGGCTTTTGTGGAATACAGTTGGGAAAATGAGGTCATCATTTTTGTATTCTGGAAATAAATCAATTTGGTCACAGTGTTAAAAGAGAATGAAGGCACTAGACACAATGAAACAGATCAGAAGTTTTGTCATATTTGCAAGAAATGATAAGGGCAGAAACCTTGTCTGTCTTTTTCATCATTATATTCCCAGTGACAAGGATAGTACTTGAGACATAAAGTTGAAATAATGAGCAGACAGGAGGAGGGATCCAAAATGTCCTTAGAAAATAGAACTGACAGGACTTAAAGTTCCAAAGGATCAGAATGTTACAAACTGCATATTATATCAAGCAATATTAAGTACAACTGAGATGTTGCCCAGAGTCCAGTTACAATGTTTCTGGTCAAATTACAATGGTCTGAAGACACAAACTGCTCAAGTTAGCTTATTTTATACAAATATTTACCATGCATATCTGAGTAACAAAAAAGTGTACTCTAAATCTCCCTGTTAGCTACCCACTCACTAGGAATTACTGCATGCACCTCTGTCCTTGAGCCAACTTGTACTCTGTGGGTATCTTGTCCAAACTCTCTATGTTGAGCTATTTCATGTAGGTAATTGGAAATTGTCCATGACAGGGTGTCTAACCTTTTGGCATCTCTGTGCCACACTGGAAGAGGAAGAGTTACCGTGGACTACACATTAAATACATTGTAACACGTAATCACAAAAAAAATCTCTTAAATCTCAGATCATACTCTAGATATTTGCATTTACATTGAATTTTTACTAATGTGGCTTGTACTCGATAAAACACAATTCCTGGGTATCAGGCTTTGGCAAATAAAAATATGAAAAATGGCACAGCTTGATTAATGTAAGCAGTATCTGTCTTCTTTGGAATCTATATATTTTTTCTCCAGAGAATCATACACTATAGAATTTTGGAATAATATAGTTTATGAGAGTAATACAAATAATTTTCTTTTGTATAATTGTTGGGTTGGTAGCAGACACAGATTATAAAAATGAAAGGTTGAGGCCAGAAACTAATATAATTAATAATTTTGTAAATAATAAATTTCACTCAATGCATTAAGATTTTATAGAATTATTTTATAACTTGTATTTATCTATATTGCTCTTAAAATGATATTGTTACATAAATTTAACTTGTCAGCTATTTATTTATTTGTTTTTGGAATTGAGAATATGGACTTTATTAGGTATTGAATAAAAAGCAACTCCATCTAAATAAGGATGCAGGGAGTTCCCTTTATTCTTCTAGGCTTTCCAACCACTGCCCTGTTAAAACATTTTGCATGCCCACAATGCCTTGCACAGAGTAAAAAGATGCAAGGATTCTAAACATGTCAGATGCTCAGTCTAAGGAGAGTGTTGACTAGATCAGATGAGCCCACTATTTGCTTCAAAACAGCACACAAAGCATTTATAACACACACATACACACAAACTAAAAGAAAACATAGAAAGCACTCTTCATTTCACTACAAGGAGACAAAATATTTATATTTTGTGTATTTCTTTGTAATGCTTTCCATTAATTTTAAAAAATTGTTAATATTGTATAGTACGCTTACATTTTAAAATTATATTTATTATAATTATTTATTTTTTGATATTTATTTTTACTTAAAACTAATTCATTTTACTGTTACAAATGAGCTCATTCATGTTACTATCACATGTGTCAAGGAAAAGAATACCTATAGCACCAGAAAATACTCTTATATCCGCATCTAATCCTTAATCTGCTTCTCTACAAAGTTAATTCATCCAATTTTCTATAAGCAATAGTTCACTAATTTTCATTACATTCTTTCATAATAAGAATATACCTCAATCTATTAATGCATTCCCAAATATTGACATGGTATTTCACATGTTCATTTATCAAGGTCTCCTTTAATTTAAAAAATATTATACAGCCCTGGCTGATGTGGTTCAGTGGATTGAGTGATGGCCTGTGAATGAAAGCGTTGCTGGTTTGATCCCCAGTCAGGCGCATGCCTGGGTTGCAGGCCAGGTCCCCAGTAGGGGGCACATGACAGGCAACCACACATTGATGTTGCTCTCCCTCTCTCCTTCCCTTCCCCTTTCTCTAAAAATACATAAATAAAATCTTTAAAAAATTTTTTTAAATATTTTACAACAATCTCTGTAAAGGTCATACAGTCTTCGTTAGATGTGTTCCTTGTTTTTTTTATTCTAGTGTAAAATCTATTTCAAAAAATTTACCAATGATCTGTGCCCATTATAGTTTTTTTATGTACTGATATTATATCTAGTAAAGTTGTTTCAGTCAATTGTTAATTCTAATAGTTTACTCATAGATTTATTTAAATTTTCCACATAAACTCTAAGTTGTCTGCTTATTATGACAGTTAAATCTCTTTATTTCCAGTCTGTATAAAGTTTATTTATTTTGATTGCCTCATTATACTACCTACACTTGTAAGTATATAAAATATAAATGATGATAGAGCACATTATTTTTCATTATTATTATTTATATTTTAATTTTAAGTATGAAGTTTATTGTAGGTTTTTTAAATAGTGCTTTATCAGATTAAGAATTTTATTGTATTCTTGATTTGATGATTTTTATGATACATAGGAGTTAAATTTGTCAAATTGACACAAGAGGTTTTAAAAATATTGATACTATTAAAACATTTATATTTTCAATGGGAAATCTTAGTACTTATCTATACTAATAGTATTAAATATTACTAGTATTAATAAAATTAACAAATAATTTTATAGCCCAAAGCAAGGATTGCAAAATCTGGCAAAACATAATTCAGAACAGAAAATATTTTGAAAGGAAGGCTATGCTTTTTAATTTTTCTGCATCAAATACAATGCTAATATATCACACCACTCTAGGATTAGGCATTTGAAAGGTGCTAAGTAAATCTGAGATATTTAGATATATGTATCTATAGAAATTGGTGATTAATTACATGGTAAGCATAAGCAGAAATAAGAAATTTGGGATATCAGCCACTATCAGTAGCTATGTGGAAAATGGAGACATGAGTTGTGTAGGAGGGAGAAAGAGAAGAAAGATAATGAGTTCTAGTTTGGATATTTTGAAATGAAGCTGGATCTGAGATATTAAATAAGCTATTTTTAGTGGCCAACATTCAGATAATTTCTCATTGTTTTTTTAATTTTCCACTACATTTCAGAATTGTGCAATGAGCATATGTTATTTTTACACTTAGAAAAAATTATAAAATGAGTATCATTAATAGATTGCTTGTGGAATTATAACATATTTATAATCACTACAATAATTTTGAAGTAGGTAAGTGAATAGCACATGAAATATTACTAAATAAAAGAAGTATTAGTAAATAAAAGAAAAACGTCTCCACTACTTGTTAACTATGTTGAAAACACAAACTTCTTGAAACGTTCTCCTCTTTAATATTGGAATAGATAATGATTGCCTTGCCTGTGTCTGATGATGATTATGAAGGCCATACCTGTGGCACCTGTAATAAAAAGTAACTGTTTAATTATTATCGCATGTTTTTAATGAGAAGAATTATAGAGAAAATAATCAAAAGGTACATTCTCCTTCTCCTAAGAAATACTAAAAGTTGTGAGAATAATACCTTAAATGTTCTATAAATCCTGGATATTTTCTTTTCTTAGTAGCATTTAAGATGCTGATATTCTATTGAGTTAGTTTTTCTTCTTTTCTCTAACTTTAAAAAACCTGTCTAATCTAAAAGTAATTAATAAGGTAGGCATTCTCAGTTTCCTTGGTGTAAGGAAAACTGTATACCAACTTCTGGCTGTTGTAGTACGTACTCTAAATTGGGGATGTCAGACTCATTTTCACCGGGAGCCTCATCAGCCTCATGGTTGCCTTCAAAGGGCCAAATGTAATTTTAGGACTGTGTAAATGTAACTGCTCCTGAACAGTAAGCGAGAGCTTGGTGCTGCCTCAGGGTAGAAACAAGGTGCTGCCTGACGAAACAAGGTAGGGAGCCAGATTCGGCCTGTGGGCCTCCTGTTTGCCACCTGTGCTCTAAAAGGTGGTTTCAAATCCTGTGTGCTATTTCTCACCCAGTGGTTTAAAACCAAGTGAACATGATTTCAGTTGGCAGTGTG